>CP136068.1:114055508-114245508 GCA_032622095.1 Siphonodentalium dalli | reverse complement strand
AAGGTGTTCTGGTATGATGGTTGGTGGCACCTTTTCGGGAACAACAGTGAAGAAGTCATTAATTAGTAACTGGTTTATTTATGTAAAAATTAAACACAATGTTGGCTTATTGGCACTATAAATATTACCTCACAATATCTGTGCATACTGTAGAATAAAACACTTTTTATTTCAAAATGTATTTTTCAATGTCGAAAACAACATCATAACCGTTGATAGTTTTTCAATTGTTTGATACTTTTGCCAGCATAAATAATATTTATCCTAATCAAATGAAATGATAACATCTGCCAGAAACGGACCAATTTAAAACTTACCTTTGATTTTGTTTGATTAGATTTAATAGATTTAAAATGATTTTTTTCTTATTCTAGGGGGTGGGTCCAAAAAATCAGGCGGAAAAAAATAATTTGTTTCAACAAAAAGGGCTGTAATTTATTTTTTGGGCCCTGTATGTGTAAATTTTTTCACGACCCCCCCCCCCCCCCCCCCCCCCCCCCCTGTGGGGCACAGCATTATTTTACAATGAAGCTTTCCACAGAGGCCACACCCACAGTGGTGGTAGTACCGCCCAATAACAATAAGCCACGCCTGCCCTGTGTTAAATCTAGCTGGAATAGTCTCCTCGGTGCGCATTGTTTACATATATTTTTTGAATATTTTATATGAACTCCTTGCTCAATTTAACATTTTAATTTTTAATTTTTAATTTTAATTTTAAAGTTTAATTTGTTTTTTTTAATCAAATTTTATTTAGTTCCACAAAAAATATATTTCTGAATGTTTTTAGATTTAACTACTTGCTCAATTTAACATTGAAATTTTTAATTTTAATTAAAAATGTTAAAGTTTTATAAATATATTTATTTTTTAATAAAATTAATTTAATTATTGTATTTTTTAGACTGAACTGCTCACTCAATTTAAAATTTTAATTTTTAATTTTCAATTTTAGTTTTCAATTACAGTTTCTTTTAAATAACTAATTTAATTATTGTAGGTTTTTAGATTGAACTGCTGACTCAATTTAACAATTAACAAACAAATTAAAATAAAATTTTATTTAAACAAAACAATTCAAATTTAAAAAAACAAACGCCGTTTTAACAGCACCAGGGAACCCCCGATTCGCCACACCAAATTTGGTTTAAATCGTTCCGGGGGTCTGGGAGAAAAATTGCCAACAGACAGATCCTGCTCGTTTATATACATAGCTACACCTGAGACCATATTTTCTATTCGTCCTTAATTGTTTATGACAAGTGTCATGCAAAAGCAAGGTAGATAGATAGATAGATAGTTTAATGACATAAAACGTCCACACGAGACCGATGTCAAAATAATAAATATATATAACAATGTCAACAATGATTCAACATAATACATATACTGTAGTAACTATTTCATTATTATATCAGCAGAATCTGACCTTTCTTTGAAAAATGTCCGGACCATGTTGCAGATTATGTTGCATGTATGAGGCTCGTTATTTTGCATTATGTATTGGAATTTTTGGCCATCATTCAATTCAATAAATTTATCACTCATCATCCCAATCTCACAAAAGAAGTGTTTACGCATCTTATCATATGTGTTGCAGCGCATTAGGAAGTGTTCTTCATTCTCAACCTCCATGTAACATTTCCTACAAATTCTTTCATCAAGTGACACTTTTGGCTGTTTATGGCAACCCTTTTCAATTTCCAAGTTATGATTACTAATTCTTAGTTTACAAAACATAATTTTTGTGTCGATATTCTGGACAATATTAAGATAAGGTTCTTGTGTATAATGTTGTTTGACTACACGGTACGTCCTTAACTTATTCGCGCCCGAACATTTGTCATCGTTGAAAATATCAGTTTTATAATTCTCTATGTGGCTTTCTTTCAATTTGATTTTAATGTCATTTATCTGTTTGTGAATTGAGGCATTTGGGAACAAATTCGTTTAATTTTGGAATGCCGAGTCTCACTGATTCATGTTCAGGGATGACAAATTCATCACTGGACATAGCTGCAGTATAGATGAGTGAATGTGCATCTGATTCAGAAATTCGCTATGTGTGTTTGATAGCTCTGGGTAGAGCATCGATCACTATCGGGTATCTCCCGAGCTCGGCCCTAACTGCATGGTTTGACGCCTGTTTGCTAACTCCGAGTACAGACTTACACAACTTTATGTGAGTAATTTCACACGGTATTGTGTTTAATCTGTTCAAATTTATATCTGAAGCCCATATCTCACATCCGTAAAGAATAATCGGCTTAATGAGTTTGTCAAAGAGTTTAACCCACAAATCAACAGAGAACAGAGAATGTTTTCCAAGAGACTTTCTCAACGAGAATACTGCCTTCATACCTTTAAGTTGCATTTCAGATTGAGCCTCTTACATGATCCATTGGCACAAAATGTTATACCTAGGTAGTTATACTCTTTTACGACATCTACTATAGCCCCATTTATGTGAAAATTTGGCACATTTCGGGTGTATCCTTTTCGGAATACAATACATTTTGTTTTCTCAGTATTGACACTCAGACAATTAACGCGCGTATATGCGCCTAGTTTATTTAGACATTTTTGGAGACCATTTTTTGTGTCAGAGAACAAAACCAAATCGTCCGCAAAAAGAAGATGACTTATCAGTTGATCTCCTAATCGGATAGGAGAACATGAGGGATCAAATTCATACCTTATATCATCAATGAATATTTTGAATAGTGTGGGTAATATTATATATCCTTGGAGGACTCCAATCGTCGAAACGTTCGCAGGGCCGTATCCTGCTTTTGTGTCTACCATATATGAACTTTTCAAATACATAATTTCAACATTTTTAAGTTATTCCCACTTATACCTATCTGCTTCAGTTTTTCAAATAATATTGGTCTATTAACAGAATTATTTTTCGAAAATCTATGAATGCAGTATACAAAGGCTTTCCATCTCTTTTATATCGGTTTATTATGGTTTTGAGTATAAATGCACTATCAATTGTACTTTTGTGCTTCA
Source organism: Siphonodentalium dalli (assembly GCA_032622095.1). Classification (NCBI taxonomy): domain Eukaryota; kingdom Metazoa; phylum Mollusca; class Scaphopoda; order Gadilida; family Siphonodentaliidae; genus Siphonodentalium; species Siphonodentalium dalli. The sequence continues at coordinate 114,242,493 of CP136068.1, read as the reverse complement.
TGAATCCGAACTGATTTTCACTTATAATATTATTGTTTTCAAGATAATTTTAAAGCCTTGTCTTTATCACCTTATTGAACAGCTTTCCTAATGAATTGTTCAATGCAATAGCTCTGTAGTTGTTAGGATATTTTCTATCCATCTTTTTGTGTATTGGTTTCAACAAAGATTCGCTCCAACCAGTTGGGTAATGAGAGGATTCATCTACTATGTTAAAAAGCCGCGTTATATCGTCAATAATTATCGGCACTACCGCTTTAAGAAGTTCGTTTAGAATCTTATCTGGTCCTGGATACTTTTTATTTTTCATCTCGCCGAGTGCTTCGTGAACCTCATGCTTTGTTATTTCATCATTGTTAATTTCATGCTTGATATCAAGGCATTTACTATTTGGTACATGTATGCCATGTGATGTCCCATCCACGTCTTTGCAATACAAGTCATTGAAAAATGATACTGCGGAGTCAGGATCTAATTCATCCGTATTTTGTTTCTTATTTTTCCTAACCTTTGTAACATATTCCAGTATTCGCTAGGATCAGAAGTCTCTATCGCATTGAGCTTATCTTCAAGTTCCATACTTTTGTTAAATAACCTCAGTTTATATTTTAATTCCCGCTTGTAAATTTTCTTTGCTGTATGAAATTTATTTATGAGCGATTTGTCAAATGGATATGTTTTAATATTTTTTGAAATATGCAGCATATTAAATTTTAGATGGCGACACCTTTCATCAAACGACGGGTGTTTCTTTTTTGCTTTTAATCCCAAATTTCTTACCTTGGTGGATGCTTGCTCATTTACTAATTGCATAATTGTTGTAATTTCATCCACTGCTGGTTCAGCATGTGATTGTTCGGTATTATGATATTGGGTTCGAAATTTTGACAATTTATTTTGAATTTCAGAAGTTTCTAAGACCTCAACAGCTTTACGTGCACTACCCAGTGTCCACTTGAAATTGAAGTCCGGCTTATTGTAGCTATATATGTTATTCACATGGGATTCGTCGATTTTATTATATTGTAAATGCATGGCCAGAGGGCAATGATCTGATAATTCGTTGGGGGACTTGACACAAAAATACTTAACATCTGATATATATCGATCTGAGATTAACACGTAATCGACCACACAGCTGCCATTATATTGGTGACTTGTAAAATTTTCTAAAAGGTCACCAACTATTCTGCCATTTACAATCCGTAATGAAACGGATCTGCACAACGAACTTAGTTGTCGGCCAAACGAATTCACTTGTTCGCCTAAACTTTCACGAGAAGAAATTTCATCAATGGTATAATTATTTGGTAGTACGACATGCTCATCATTATCATCTGCAACAAAGTCGGACACATTTTTCCAGTTCGTGCATTAAAGTCTCCACCCATAATTACCATATCATTGTGGTTGAATTTAGTCAAAAGTGATTCAAGTTCAGCAAATTGAGAGTCCCTATGATAATTTGTCTTCCAATATGTTGAATTTTCGGGTGGAATGTAAATGGAAATGAAAATAAGTTTAGATTTCATGTTGAAAATAAAACCACCAAATTCAACACAAAGTGCATAATCACCAACAATGTGTATCTGGTGTATAAATTTCTGGTATTGTTCACGGCAGTAAAAAGCAACCCCGCCTTTAATCGAACGTCCATTTTTACATTTACGACTCAGTTCAGTGCAGTGGTAATGTGGAATTTGGATTTCTGATTCTGCCTATGCCAAGTTTCAGTGATTGTAATAAAATAATATCTGTCTATAATTTCCAAACACTGCGGGTCTTGCGATTTATTAATAAATCCCTGTGCATTCCACGCAGCATATGCAACGTTTTGTCGCGCGATACCATTACAACAGTCAGCTGTTCCTCTACTATTGCATGAAATATTCGGTTTATTCATATTTATGGAGAATTTCAATTGGTATGCCGTCCAGAACAAGAAACGATATGGAAATAGCCGTCAATGGAATAATTAATATCAAATACTGACATCTGTCTGTGGAATGTCGAGATTTACTATTGACGTCTATCAATTTATTTCGAGTCTTAACTTAAAGTCTATATATTCAAATACAGTTAAATTTGTTAATTTTCAAAATATAGTTAAATTTGTTAATTATCAGTAAAATAAGTAAAGTTCAATGTCGAGATTTAGCATATCGCGTAATCGGTATGTAAAGATTTACAGAATTACATTCGAATGTAGTTGAATCAGTTAATTTTCAAAATATAGTTAAATTTGTTAATTTTTAAATATTATGTAGTTAAATTTGTTAATTATCAGTAAAATTGTAAATCAATAACTATGTACTGTGGAATATGATATATAAACATGACAATACATTTAAATACTCAAGTAGTTTCAACAATCTCGCATGTGTTTGGTATTTATAAACCTTAAAATCTCTGAAAGTTGATGTCTACAAAATGCCAATTCATTTGAACCAGCATCATGTCGAATTTCTTCCTGATTAGAACCGTGTTTAATGAGACTGGAGTTTGAATGTCCATAACTGTTTCTTTTATTTAATTCCCACTTGCGGTTCTCCGACTGTAACCCAGCTGAGTTTCGGGTCTCTCTGTTGTACATCGTATCGCGGTCGCTGGTGTCCATACTCGCGGCATACAACTTGCTCCATCGGAGAACTCGGCACCTCTATACAATCGTTTTCGGCATGCTTTATTCTTCTAGCCAATACGCTTGCTCCTTTACGATTTGGATGCCAATTGTCCCTATATAACTCACAGTTTACCCTACCACTGTGCTCGAACACAAACCCATGCATGATCATTGTCAATATAATGAAATCAGTATTTTCTGCATGCTTCCTCGTACATACAGTTTGTGTCATATATCAGTTTATTAATATGCTCAGAGTGAAGCGTTGGAAGAATTGACGAGATTCTCACATCTGACCCACGGAACTTTATCTTCGAGCTGCACATTAATTCGTCCAATTCTTTTACACTGGTCGTCACTCCATTCCTTCAGGAATTGACTCCAACATGTATGGTAACTTTCGCAACATTTACAAATGGCATATCATTATTCAACCATTCATTCAGATCCACAATTCTCTGTCCATGTGTAACCACCGTTGATACTCTCTCTCTCTCTCTCTCTCTCTCTCTCTCTCTCTCTCTCTCTCTCTATCCTTGCCTTGACATCCGAGCTGGATCGATTCCACCAACTACTGAGTCACCCACTATGAGATGTAATGGTAGTTGTCTGGATTCTTTTCGATAGTCGCGCTGGTATGTGTTTAGTTTCCGCCTTTGGTGGTTCAAGTTGTTATTCGTAGCTGATTCCGTTATCTTTATACTTTCCGCTATGACAGTCGAGGGATTTCGTATGCAGCAACATCGATCGGAAGTAGTGATTGTGAGGAGATCACATTCAAGTCGTCAGTCTGTCCATTGTCCGTAACTGTGCTCGTGTTTTCTGACTGAACAGGTTTATCGGTTTGAATTGTGATGTCTCTGCTCGCGATATAAGCTTTTGGTAAATCCTTTTCACGCTGGAGAATGTCATTCATTTCATTAATTTTTGTCATCATGCTATTAACTTCACTGCGTATTTTTTTATTTTCTGTCTTCAACAATACATTTTCTTTCTTTACTTCATCAACTTTCGAAGATTGTTCCCTCCGGATTTTGAATGTCTCCTTTTTCAATGTATCATTTTCTTTATCCAAATCTTGCAATCTACTATCAATATCTTGCACACGTACCTTAATGGAGTTCTGGATTTGAACTTTCATATCATTTATTATTTGTTCCAAATTAGTTTCATGGTCCTTCTGTGTCATATGAATCTCCTCTATGCATAGACTTAACTCATCCATTGATTTCTTCAATGTCGATGCTGCAAGAAAATTAGTCGTCGACGGAGGAAACATTAATGTTTTGCCAATATACCGAACGATTCCATTTGTTGTTCTCTTTGGTGTTGTGAAATGAATCCGTTTAGAATCTGCATATTTTAGAGTTTGTGTCTTGATATGAGGTGTGGTGCTTTGTGCAGAAACAGCTGTTGCAATCTGCGAAAGTCTTTCACTGAGTACATGTATATCATCACCATTGGCCTTTTCTCCGAACGCGTTCTCGTATATAACAGGTAGATGATTTTCTATCCACCATTGAATACTGATTTTCGAACCCTGAATCATGAGCTTATTCGTCGTCCGAAATATATGCATTTTCACATTCGTTGATTTTGTTCTCGGTATACATAGCTGATCTTCGACAAGATGTTTTGTGTGGATTTATCATATATGCATTTCCAAACAATATGTTCCGTTTCAACGAGCAATTCATTGTCCCAATATTTCTCAGTAATCCCACAAACATATTTTTCAAACTTGGATGTGTCCATTGTTATTGTCACACACCTAGTACCTTTGTTTTTAACTTCAATGTTATGAATATCATCCATGAGTCCTTTGTTTTTCATCGTATTCACTTTTCCGATCACCAACGAATAGTCTCTTATCTCTTCCTCTCGCATATCAGGTAGTGCTAATTCATCATTATCTTCATCCATTTTTTCAATTTCCTGTACGTCTATTGAGTGCAATGTGTCTCCCATTATCTCCATCTTCGTTTCTTGTTCTTATCGACAACCAATTAGATGAAAATTAAAACGCCATCAGTCGATTTCCGTTTATAATTATTATTATTATTATTTCCCGATATCCGGACGGAGCAAAATTCGTTGCGACCGATCACGTCGATGTTATAACCATGGATAAATTTCCAACATCATGGCGGAAATAGAAATTTCAGTACATTATGATTTGACAACAAAAATGTTGTTTGAATATAGCCATTTTAACACTGAATGTATGCATGGATATCCAAATTAGGGTGAAGAGAGATGGCATCCGAATTTGTATGCAGCCATCGACCGGCTCAGTCTCTGATTGTTCAAAAATATCTGCTAATAATTATTTGTTTGACAGCTCTGGAAAGGTCCATTATATTTACATTTACCGGCATATTTACATTTAGTACATGATCCTACCCTTATTCCATTCAATAAACCCTTGCTATAAATTGTTATATGTAATAGTCGTTGCATAACAGGAAATGGAGCCAGGCGACCTTTGACTTCCGGTTTGTCGTATGTTTACAATCTGTACGCTACGTCTCAAAATACGATGGCTTTCAATAATTTTCCAACAAACTGTAATGAATGAAGAGACTGGAAAGTCATTTCATTAAATATACCCCATTAAACAAGCCAACGAGTCTTTATTCACATATATTAGAGACTATTTCTTTGCGCGGACAAACAACCCATAGTTACGTGAAACGTCATCGCAGGCTCTATAGAAGCCGATGTTAGTTTGACGTCACATTTGTTAATTTAATGATGTTTTAACGAGGTTTTTGGATCATGTAATAAATGGAATCTACAACTCTTCCCCATTTAATATCGGAATTTACAAAACGAGTCCAGTAAATTAGGTCTGAACCGAGCCTTTGCTATAAACTACGCTATTTATTTGTTTACCTATTTATTTATTTATACTTATTTATGATATACAACTGTTAACAACCTATAACACCTTTCTTACATGGACGCCGCTGATTTATTGTTGTACTATTTCTTTTTCACAATTTGTAACATGATTGTGGTTGATGTGACTTGAATTCCCTGCGTTGGAACTTCTTTGAACTATAAGCCACTGGTACGCCCGTCAAGAATCAACATATTTTATAGGGACTCAATGCCTCCGAAGTGGGTTCAGTGAGGAACTTGTTGATGTTGTGACAGGTAAGTGTGTAACATTGACAAAAATAGTCCAGTAATATTTGTGTTCACCTGTTCCTTAATAACTTCACTGTGGGTGAAGGCCCAACTCGAAATTGCACGATTTAAGCTAATTTGTGAGCGATTTTGCTTTGCGTCGCTAAAAATTATGGAATTTCTTGAATTAATGTTAGTACATGTGGCACCGCTACATGTTGAACTAGATCAATTTTATATCTCATGTCGTTAAGTTTTGTAAAGATGTATTGCATATGCATGTTGTCGTGCATATAAGGGCACAATATGATTGTCTGTGGGTTACAATACACCAAACACAAATTAGTAGAGTGATTTCCCCTGGCACCCTGGCTAGGATCAGCATAAAAAGAATTCTGGCAGCTGAATGGTCAATGATACATGGATGAAAAGTGCACGAAAAAATGCACAAAAGTGTTTCCCATCGAGAAACATCAAATATAGCCACATGGTAAACGGTTATGGCTGTGCAAATGGCGAATAATTTAAGGGAGGTGTTTGTGTTTTTTTCGATGTCATTTTTTTCCTCAATTTTAAGGGTAGTGTGACGTTTGTCAAGCTGCAGTGTGATCCACCACGTTTACAAGTACTTTTGGGCACATTTCCGTGTGTCTAAAAGGACGTTCTTCAATTTTAAATACTCGTGCGGGGTCAAATCTTTCCTGCGAATACAGGCCAGCAGGATTTGTTAACACTGAGGCCTATGTAAATCATTTGGTGTAGTGTAACCTGTGACGAAATGCCTGCAAAATATACCGTGTCAACCAGGGGGGGGGGGTCGGAAAAAAGTGACATGACATTAGGCTCTTGGGTACCCACCACCCCCCTATTTGAAGGAAACAATATTTTTTCCAATTTCATGCGGGGTACCCACCCCCTTTTTACCTCCAAATCTGTAATATCACACCATTTAAGCTTGATGGTCAGTATTACAGTTACCCTATTTCCATTTCTGGTTCTTCTAAGTCATTCCAACTTTTGTAACAACACGAAACAGGTTCTAAAAAAAATACCTGGAAAACCCAAAATAACACACAGAATACATGTGCTGATCAGTAAATTATTGATTGATTCTTCCCCAAATATTGTCTAAGGTAGCTCATAATGCTCATTATACATGTAAACAAATATAAAAGCATTAGTGTACCTTCTTATCATCACAGAAAGTGTAACTTTAGATGTGTCCCATATTATCACATAAATTTATGTCAATTATGATTTTTGAAAACATTATTAGGGCAACACCACCTGGCAATTAACTCTCCAACAATACAGGTATTCAGCTGAAATCCACTATGTATCACAAAACTAATTTTCATTTCCATGAGCTGAGTTCTTGGGCTAGGTACTGTGCTAAGGCCAGACCCAGGTCAAGCATTCATGCAAATACATGTACTGCGTGTAAATAGAAACTTGAAAAGAAGACGGTCATATGCAGTCTGCAGAATAAGCTCCAAGGAGGGTGAGTTTTGTGATGCTACCCAACAGAGTGGGCTATAGCATTACCAAATTCACCATATGTGACCCTCATATGTAGCTAGTTCTCCATGGTTGGTCGAGACCAAAATAGAATGAGGTCGTTAGAGGTTGAATTTGTTGATGCTATGCCGGGTAGTATCGCCAAATTCGCCCTCTGCAGACTTCGATCATTTTGCTGATGACCAGCACATTATTTTTAGACTTGCATATTATATTAAGTTATATTATATTTTCTTTCCCTTCTTTTCACTTATCTGTTCTGATTTTGTTTATTCCACTTAGCAGCCTTCTCCGTATCTACACATTCAAGGTCTATGTATGCTCGCCCAATCTTTAATCTGGGTCCACCATCTCAAGATTATTATCTCAGTGATATGCGTTGTTGCAGTCTACAGTCCCATGCCAAGTTCCGATACAATTTTGACTGAGTCATCTGGTCTGATCAGGTATAATGAGTAAATATTAATGAGATAAATGAATAGCTTTTTTCATTTTATTTATATTAAAGTTTATTCATGTGCTACATAACTGTCCATTTTCATCTGGAACCAGTAGCATTGGTACATGGCAATGTGATCGGATGTAAAAGGCGAATTCCTGAGAGTTGGTTCGTAATCTGGATTTCTGAGAAGCATCATGCCCATATCCACACTAACTACCCCCCCCCCCCCCTAAGCACTGCCCTAGGTATCATACACACCTTAACAATGATGCTGAACACTTTGAGGCATTTATATTGAAGAAATGTTGTAAGAGGAAAAAATTGCGACCACTCAGGAAAAAAGTTACTTTTTCGCAGCTGAACCACCCACCCACCCCGGCCTAGTGTATGGAAAAAAAGTGGATGACCCCCCCCCCCCCCCCCCCATAAATTCGTGTATAATCTTATTGTTTTATATCATGTATATCCATATATAAAAAGGATGAGGCGTTTACTGATAAAGTCACGATAATTGGACTATAACGGTCGCGAATTACCACAAACCGTACACATGAACCTGAGTCTTGTGTCAGCAAATGTGACTAATTATGACCTTGTGTAAATCAAATGGGTCTCAAACCCGGACAGAATAATGAGGCGTAAGTGTTAGATGTACATGTAATACACAGATGGCTATCCAAATATCATCGCCATGGTGTTCTTATATGTACCCACGCAGGCGGTCGTCTTAGTAATGCGCCATACATCGACGGAAACGTGCATTCTGTTTGGCCGGAAACACCTTCTCAGCCGTTCTTAGCGCCTATTTAACTCGTGAGTGTTAGAAGTGGCCATGCTTACGTTGTCATATCTTTCGGGGGCATAAATTTGTCATTCTGTTGACGGGGATCTTCTAAGTGCGACATGTCTTGGTGTACACTCGTCTCTTTAGTAGCGCTTGTCGCTGTTTTGTATGTTCTGAATGTCCAGTGTACGCACGATGAGGACATCAGGGAACTGGAGTTACGCGCCCTTCTGAGAAATATCGCCCACAAGAGGACGCTGTCGTTGGATACTAATGATAATGATGGTAAGTGTTGCCGAAGCGCCGAAAATCGCCTGACGTTTTATATGTATATCAGAAAGCAAGAGACACTGACCCCGTAACACGCGTTATTTCTCCACACATATGTGCGTGAACAGATTATCATCTAAATGCACCTACGTTTTGTATCTTGTTATTGTTACTTGTCAGTCACACCAATTAGTTTCGGTTGCAGATCCGACGGTGTGCCCAGTTTAGTGACATCCCTGACCTTGACATTACGAGAGGAGCAGAGGTGCGAAATTCGCCTAGCATACGTATTTTATCATATATTGTCTGAGATTCTGTTGCTTCTGGAATCGTTCTCAGATCACTGATCGTGGCACCAATACCATGTCAGATTTTAACCCTCGACCACACCAAACGTAGCTCAGAGGTCGGGCCACAAACGATCTGAGCTATCCACTCCCCACTATATGTATATTACGAAGATACTGATGCTCTATGTATTAAAGGTACTCAATCCGATCAGACGGTCCCCATATCACCAAGTTACAACAACATTTCTTTAAAATACACTTTAGTTATCAGAATCGATTAATTACAACAAAATAATGCTAACCGCTGTCAGCTATTGTATAAAAGTTCCCAAAACGAGATATTTATCAACTTGTTGTTCAACGAAATATGGCCGTATTATCACTTGCCTGTCACGACATTTTGCCGTATTACCACTTTATTTCAGAGCTATCCATCTTCATCCGCAATTTTATCCGAGACAATCGGTTTGACGACTCGTTTCTGGGCCACAACTAATTGCACATTTCGAGAAATAATAAATTTCGAAAATCGTTATCTGATCACTCTGAGCTTTGATGGGTGGGTTCCTCTACTCGAATCAAATATTGTTCACCCCCGAAGCCAAAGAACTAGTCATTTGGGAGCGTTAATTCGGAGTATGCATCTTTAACTATTCACTGACAATATGCATTAATCGGCGATAGTTGCATGTGATAATCGTGTATGTTAATATACTCTATTGAATACAGTATGTCACAATGTTCTGCTATTCAATCAGGGGTGATCATGGGTAACAATCAATATCCCAGAAGAACAACTAACCATTACCTGGACTCAGACATGCTAAATTATGCGTACGTGTGACACGTGACTCGGTTAGTCTACAGACTATACAGGAATACAAATGTTCAAGAACATTATATACCGAGAACTACTGCTTAACGGGGACTGTACATTAAATACGGCCATTTATGGGAGCATCTCCTCTTATACCCAAAAGAATATATGCAACAAATGAATCAATTTGAGCCATGGATTAGTGCAAAATACACTGATGTTCTCTATGAACGATGCAAACAACATGGTAATTATAATGAAAATGAATTTATGACTCCAGCCATTTATTCATTTTCATTATAATTACAATGTTTTTTTTGTATCGTTCATAGAGCACATGAGTGTGCTTTGCACTAATCCGTGGCTCAAATTCATTCATTTGTTGCATATATGATGTTGAGTATAAAAGAAGATGGTCCCAAAAATGGCCAGATTAGTGTATAGTCCCCCTGTAATTAAATTTAGGCCAATAGATATGTACCTTTGCAGCCTCTTCTCGTGAAAATAGGCACATAACGGGCTTATGTTTTGTTAGTGAGCGAAATAAGCTCATATTAGCATTATTTAACCTCAATATACGCTATATGTGGACATAGAACGATGTTTATTTTTAATTTCTATACAAAATAAGCCCATAATGGAACTCAATGATGCATAATCCGAATTTTTCACCAACGATAATTTACAGGTGCCCCAGTAAACAGTCGACGAGAAGACGGTCTCTGACCAAATTGCGACTGAAGATGGATAACTCTAATAAAGTGGCTTTTTTTGTGTCAGATATTTGACAAACTGGCAAAATGTCGTTGAACAAAATGTTGATAAATAACAGGTTTTGGGCAATTTTATACTAAAGTTGACAGTGGTTAGCATTACTTTTGGGCAATTAATCCATTCTGATAACTCAAACGGCATTTCAAAACATGTTGCTGTTGTTGGAATCTGATGATATGGGGACCATCGAATCGGATTGAGTACCTTTAATCTACTTTTTTCATTCAACAAAATAACTGGTATAAGCTCATAATATTTACATAGCCTGTCGATCCTGTTTGGTGATTGGTCAACTGCCAATTGGGTCAACCGGTTTACATCCTAATAATACAGAGATCTTTAGAGTATAACACGAACAGGTAGCTGCAAACGCGGTTAGCAGAATAACTGGGCGTGCTTTTAAAATTTCAGTCGAATTGCATCTGAAGCCAGATGTTTATATCATCACGTTATCGTCGCTAAGAGTTTGGAAATCTTATATTGGGCTGACTTAATATGCTGCGTGTGCTGGTTTCAATTTATCGGCAGATTTCGTGAAAACAAATAAGAATACACTAAGCTTTTTTATGGGAATAAATCATCAAAACGCTAAATAATGAATGTAGTGGGTGTGCGTGTTACTGTGTGATACGGCACTGTGGTCTTTGTGGCACATGCAGTGTAAACCGCTTAGCGGTTTACACAATGTGCCCCAACGAACACATCGACGTACCCCCCAAAAACACACACCCACTACATTCATTTCTTAAAGGTACTCAATCCGATCAGACAATATTTGACTCCAGTCGAGGAACACACCCTTCAAAGTACAGAGTGATCAGATATCGATTGTTTAAGTTTGTTATTTCTCGAGATCTGCAGTAATACGTGGCCCAGGACCACGTGGTCAAACGGACGGCATTGTGGATGAAGATGGATAACTCTAAAATCAAGTGCTAATAATAACCACTTGATTGGAAATTGCATGACTCAAGTTCCATCAGTTGGAAATTAAAAATAACAAGTAAATCGAATGATCTAAGTGTTTCAATCAGAGTTAACGGTTTTCTGACTCCGAATTTGAGCCCATTGTTTATTTTCCGACTCGGAATTCCAATGCTAAATACTCGTCACCAATTTTCCAATTCCGGAATTGTACAATTTTTCTTCAGACTCCGAATTCAGAACCAGGATTCTATTATGTTTTACATTTGAGCTTTTCAAATCGTGTGGTGCCTTTCACTCAATATATTGTTAACTTGTTGATATGTATATATGATAAACATCTTTCTAATATTTTAAATGTTCACGGAGACATTGCACTTATATATTTAGTTCCTCTCATAGCAGTTTGTTAATCAGTTAATTTAAATTTGTCCTGCAAGGGACCAATGTAATGTCAATGTTACAAGTTAATACACAGTCATTTGAGTAAATAAATTCCAGTAATGCTCATTACCTGAACACATATATGAAATTGAAGGCAAAGCATGTCATTCAAGTTCAGACTGGTATGTTTTGCCAATCATAGCTTCAATGTCACTAGTCTATTAGTAATTTCAAACCTCCATATCTTTCTGATGACAGCTTTAACGATATAACAATCATTCAGCATGCATAATTGTTACCTTTGTATGAGTTATAAGAATTTGAATACTTGTAACTCGTATTCGTTCCTCAACCATATTCTGATTAATATCATGTATAATGTACATGCACTGCATGCACAATGTACTCAATACACAAACATGGATCAATGCTATGCCATTCTTGTTATTATAGTTTTTTACACACTCCATGCTCTTAAAAAGAACATATAGAAACCCAAATTATTAAGCCATTAAGCCAATACTGGAATTTTGCATTACTCAAAACTCCTATATAGTTTGAAAGTTTATTAGACCAAATCCTATATTGTGGGAAATTGTATGGCCTCACCCCCCTCCCCCAGTTGGAAACCCCTAGCAACGTCCATGTGCCGTGCACATGGCTGTTGTTTTGTTTGGGACCCAGACACTGTGTTCAAAGTTGTATTAATGCATCTTTCTGGGGCATATAATGCGCATACGAAGGTAGCGCAAGTATTTATCGACCTATTTCAAAATTTCAAAGCGAATATTATTAAGTGTATTTTTTTTAGCGAAAACCGCCATGTATATTTTTAACTTTCAAGGATGGTCTCTGATAATGAGCGTTCACGATTTCGTTTCCCAATAGTGGTATACCATAAAGAGCGTTCGTAATTGTGATATTTAGTGTATCTGGTACTCGTTCTCAATGGATTTCTGATGGATCCTTTTCGTGGATTATCGCAATGTCTGCAAGCCTGATTACAGTGTGTCATCTTCCGAATGGGGTTCCCAGAAGGTGAATATAGTGACGCTATCCCGCATAGCGGGCTAGCATCACCAAATTCACCATCTGGGGACCTAATTCTGCATGGCCTCATCGGCTATGGGAGACATATATAGACTCAGACTTGAAGTTCCCAAATGGTGAATATTGTGATGTACACCCATTGGGAACCTCGACAATGCAATGTGTCGTCTGCCAATTTGGGGATATAGAAAAACTAAAGAAGTAAATCTAGAATATAATTTATGTCAAGAAGTTTCTATAGAAATTTGATAATAAAGAAACTTTCCCGAGTAGATGAGGCCTAAGCAGAATGGGGTACCCAGAGGTGATGCTAGCCAGCTATGCGGAATTGCGTCACTAAATTCACCCTCTGGGGACCTCATTCTGTAAACGACAGGCACTAAACTCAGACTTGAATGTCTGTTCCATGCGAACGATGGTGATTGCAAGTATTTATGATTTATCATTTGCCTGGTAAGTTTAAACATGGCTCAGAAAAGTAAAAAGGCCAGCCAAGTGCCACTTTCATAATTTGCAGGCTTTCACTATAAAGTGAAATAGTCGTATTTCTGAATATATATATAGACTCGAATTTGACGAAAATCCGTACATCTTATCATATGTTACCAAACGAAATGTGCAGATGGAAATCTAACAATAGTGAAAACAATTGCATGTGGTGTTTTATGGGATGAATTCCATTTTGTTTTAGAAAGTGACGTAATTAAAGACCTCAGAGAGAAATACACCCCAAAATATTATTGAAGATGTCCAGTTGGAGAGAAATTCCACAATTTACTCACTATATGTAACGTGGAAATACTTAAAACGACTTTGTATATTTCTAAAACTCGCATTGAAACGGATAACATATAGAATGTACGCATAGTGTTTCTGAATAACAAATTTAATCCACGAGTGGGATTGGCGATTTACACCACGAGCTTCAGCGAGTGGTGTAAACACTTTTCCGTTCAAATTGTGTGGAGAAAGTTTAATCCACTCTGCGAAGTTTAATCAACAGCAGGCACGTTTAATCAACAGGTGTTGATTAAATGTAAAATTTAAACAGATGGTTTTATTTATATAGTAAGATAGGCGATCGTGGTATAAATAGTAATCTTACGCGAAGGAAGCAGTGAAGCTGGAGGTACAGAACATATGGAAAGAGCTATTGGCATTTCCGTTATGTTGTGTAAATCCTGTTTCATCGTTGAAAATGAAAACTATTCATCAAATTGTATACCCAGTGTCACTTAGCCAGTTCAGTGAAATCCATCTTTGTATATATGTATATATATTATTGACTAAATGTATGTTATAGTCATATTATGTACTATGTCATATAGCATGTGTTATTGGTGGTACAATAAATCAGTCAATCAAATCAATAAACATTTTTTCTCCTGTTCTATTTTCAGAGTTCCAAGAAGATTTAGAAACAAGTAAAAGAAGGCGACGGAAGAACAAGCCCAAAAAGTTCAGGAAATGGCAACAGAAATTACTCAGTGAGTTCAACTGTACATTGATTTAAACAATATTTTATTTGCCCTAATTAATATTACATTTATGATGAACAACATTTTGATAATGGAAACATGAGTAGAATAGAAAAAGGGAAGAGGATCTAGCAGCAAGGAGGTATCTGCTTTTGTTGAGCTATCTCCTCAGACAAGTAGAAAAAATGCAGAAATAAAGAAAGCGCGAATGGCAAGTGGCCGAATTCGAGAAACAATAGGTTTAAGAAATGATGGTATATTAATATTATGATGTCCAGACGAGTTTACAATATGTGTTGAAGGGATAAGTAAGCTTAGGGAGGTAATAAGGAGAGGGGTATATCCACGAGGAATAAGAGACAGAGAATGGTAGAGCGATAGAGATCAAGAGTGTGTATGGCAAAGAAAAGTCGGTACCACCGTTGTGAAAATTATGAAACTAACTTATGAAACGAACTATTTTAAAATGAGCTGTTTAGAAACTAAATATGGAACCTAATATGGAAACTAGATATGGAAACTCCATAGGCTATCGGTGCTATGCCGTTGAATTGTTAGTGTATTGTTTGAAACAGCAGTACATTCAGGAGTTCATAATGTTGCCGGTAATAGGGAAATAACTGCAACTTTAAAGATACATAATCCTATTGACGCTCCTAAATTACTATTTCTTTGGCTTTGTGGGAGTAAAAATATTTGATTTGAGTCGAGGAACCCACCCATCAAATCTCAGAGTTATAATATATCGATTTTTTAAATCTTATTTTTCACCACCTGGAATATTTGGCGGCCTATCAAATATTCGATGATCCGACCGACATACTCTCGATATACCAAATTGCGTTGAACATAATGTTATATAACAATATCTATAACACGGGAACACATTTCGGGAAATGTTAAACTATAGTTGACTGTGGTTAGCATTATATTTTGGTAATTAATCTATTCTGTTAACTGACGCGTCCTTTGAAGAATTGTTGTTGTTGCTGGAATCTGATGATACGGGGACCATCAAATCGGATTGTGTAGTTTTAAAGGCATACGACATTCGTAGTGGTTATAAAGAAAAACATTTAAAAAATATCAAGAATTTGTTCTTACGTTCATTACCAATAACTATTTGCTAATTAGATATCCACTAGTTGAAACAAATTGTTATGTGAGCGTTATTGTTACATTGCCAATCCACTCTGTAGAAAGGTCACTGACATTCCATTCGGAGAACTGTTTCCTTATATAGGGCAAATACAACACGAAAAGTAATTTCCTGTCGGGTCCAGTCATAAAACTTACCAGATCAAAAAGTCGATATACATTGACTCATCCAATGGTTTGTTGCCGCATAACAATGTCATGTTGGTCGTTCATCTCTATATATTCATTAAGCAGTCACGTCTGTTGGCGGAAAACACACTGATTTTCCGGTGATTGGGATCCATAATGGATTATATGTTATACAAACGGGACACGAAGGTCAGATATACTCAACAATTAAAGGACAAGTGAACCGCTATATTTCATATATTATATTTGTGTTCTATAGAAATTCACGGGGGACCATCTAGATGGCATCAGAGCCAATTATTCAGAGGGGTCTAACAGGGGTAACTTCTTATGAGGAAGGTAATGGTGTGGGTTAGAATTTTCTAAAGTGACGACGTTGTTGTCAGGGGTAGAAACGGAGAGGGGTAGCAAAACGTTTTGTCGCCGATTTCCACCAAACTTATACATAATCATCTCCAGGATATGAGGAATATAACGGCAGTGTTTAAAGATGTCTAAAGTAGCGCCGTTCGAGTCAGGGTGCACGGAACGGGAGAGGGGCACCAAATAATCACCATGCTAACAGGAGTCTGGTGACCGTAGTTTAAATATGTCAAAAATGGCGCCATTTGAGTCATGAATGTGGAGGGTAGGGCACAAAAGCTGATACAAATATGTTTAGCACTAATTTCCACCAAATTCATACTTCTCCATTGATACGAGGAATTAAATCATGTGGGTTAAAGACGCCACATTTGTTACCGTTTTGGGTCAGGGATGGACAGAGAGGCTACTAACATTGATAAGACTGTTTTAGTCGACGATATCCACAAAAACCATATATACTCATCTCCATATTTCGTTCTAAATGTGTTTTTAGCGTTCAAATTTCACAAACTCGACAAAAAGTGACCGATTGAAGTCAATTGAACAATTATATCTTCTCAACTGTCATATTTATATGGGGATGGAAATAAGGGCATTCATAACGTGAACTCGCAAAAGAAATACATAGAAGAAAGCACTAATAGTATATCTATCACTCTATTTAAGAGATACATATATTTTTGCAAAACGAAGGATATTGAACCGTCTGAGGGTGGCATATCAGAATATCTCATGTATGACACAATTGAGTCTGCCTCATTCAAGATATGTTCCACACGTTTTGAGGGATCAGAAGGGTTTCTGACTCCATGAATGGCATATTTCATTGCTATAATTGTCAGTTAACATGAACAATACAACATAAAGTTACAATTCTCAACCAGTACCAAACAGCATAAACTGATCTTAAAGATATTAGAGAAAAAATCAAATTTTACACTTCCGGCTGCAATTTTGGCCGTCATTTTTCAGCCATTTTGAGCCAAAGTGACAATTTTTGGAACTAATGAATTGGAATATGAATAAGAAATGGAATGCTTCACTAAAATTGCACAGTTCTACCCATTTCTTGATAAAATATGTCTAGAAATCCCAAATGGTGATTTTTGATAAAATTTTATACCGCTTTCTGTAAAATCGAATTTTTGAGGGATCAAAAGGGTTTCTGACTCCATGAATGGCATATTTCATTGCTCCAATGGTCAGTTAACATGAACAATAATACGTAAAGTCACAATTCTCAACCAGTACCAAACAGCATAAACTGATCTTAAAGATATTAGAGAAAAAATACAATTTTCCACTTCCAGCTTGGACTGTGAGTTCCAATTTTACCCTATAATGGTGGCATTATATCTTTTCTTCACAAAAATGTATACATTTATATACATACTAGAAGGTGACCCGACTTCGTCCGGGCTTTGACCTTGAACTGTCAATTTTGAATGTCAAGGTCAAGTGGGGTCACGATTTGACCAGTCCAAAACACTGCCCGGACAAAAGTACCCCGACAAACGTGCCCGGTTTTACCCGATTTGATATTGAATTGATCACTTTGAAGGTCAAGGTCAGGTCGGGGTCACGATTTGACCCATCCAAAACACTCAGCGGACAAAAGTAACCCTATGTATCAAATTTCGTCGAAATCCCATCAAAATTCGCGATTTGACCTTGAAATGACCCGATATAAAGGTCAAGGTCACGTCGCACGGGCAAATGAATATGCTTATGAGACTCCCCATACGAAAGTACCCCCACATACCAAGTTTCGTCGAAATCCCGTGATATTCGGGCGTTTGACCTTGAACTGACCCGATTTCAAGGTCAAGGTCACGTTGCACGGGCAAATTAATAGGCCTATGTCACTCGCCGGCCGAAAATACCCCAACATACCAAGTTTCATCGAAATCGGCTCGGCCGTTTTCGAGTCCATCGATTACAGACAGACACACAGACAGATCTTCCAAAATATATAATAGATGATAAGATTGTCTCACTATAATTTGCATCAAACTGACTTAGTGACCCGTCTGAAAAACGGCGGCCATGTTGGGCGCCATCTTGATTTAACTGGTTCCAATTAACCGAAAGCTGGATTATGAGCAGGGATATAGCGGACAATATATGTGCGAAATTTGATGCTTTAATCCGGAAGTGAACGATTCTTATGTTATTGTGCGCTAAGATACTTCACTATGGCAGCGTTAACTATACACATGTAGATCTGAACTTTCTCGCATGTGACCCGTTCTCCGTTTATTGGAACCGCTAACATTGTTAACAGAATGTTATACGCTATACCACGGAAATAGTTTAAAAGTTATGCCCTGGCAACAATAACAAGATCCGGTCTTCCCAGCTTGAGATCCGTTCTCCGTTTATAGGAACCGCTAACATTGTTAACAGAATGTTATACGCTACATGTACCACGGGAAATGTGTTTAAAAAGTTATGCCCCGCGCGGCAACACTAGCAAGATCCGATCTTTCCAGCTTGATATCCGCTCTCCGTTTATTGGAACCGCTAACATTGTTAACAGAATGTTATACGCTACATGTACCACGGAAATCTGTTTAAAAGTTATGCCCTGGCAACACTAACAAGATCCGGTCTTCACAGCTTGAGATCCGTTCTCCGTTTATTGGACCGCTAACATTGTTAACAGAATGTTATACCCTACCACGAGACATATGTTTCAAAAGTTTGGCCCTGGCAGCGTTAACAAGACCTAATCTTCCTATCTTGAAATATATGCATGTATGCCGATATTATTATAAAATCGACGACAGTATATCAAGCTATATGGGTTTTTTTTACCCTGTGCCAAAGCATTCTCTTATATATGCGAGTCGACCATAGGTCGCCTCGCATATATAAGAGAATGCATTGGCCTAACAATTTTTTACAATTTTAATAATTTTTTCTTGTATTCTTTAACAATTTTATAATTTCACCCATACAGAGCCCCAGACAAACATGAGCAGACGACACTCTTCTATATGCTTCTATATATGTGTGGGGCTCCCTGCAGGGTAATGGATGTTTTTTATTTTATGTCCTAAAAATTGTAAGAAACATTTATTAAAAAAAAGTGTTAGGCCAATGCATTCTCTTATATATGCGAGGCGACCTATGGTCGACTCGCATATATAAGAGAATGCATTGGCACAGGGTAAAACAATCTTATTATTATAAAATCGACTACAGTATATCA
This sequence comes from Siphonodentalium dalli, assembly GCA_032622095.1. NCBI lineage: Eukaryota > Metazoa > Mollusca > Scaphopoda > Gadilida > Siphonodentaliidae > Siphonodentalium > Siphonodentalium dalli. Next base: position 114,223,140 of record CP136068.1, on the reverse strand, counting down.
AGCTATATGGGTTTTTTTTTGCACTTATATAGAGAGAAAGAGGAAAGCATGCGAAAGAGCGTGTTTCAGAGGTCAATGCCGAGCGACTGAGGATGATGACGTCAGCTGCGTGTGTTACGAGGACTGGATAGGGTCCAACTGCGATATACGTACGTATAATATGAGGCCCCCACCCCCCCCCCTTTCGTACGCCGTATTCCATGCCCTGTTATGAGGTACGCCGTATTCCGGCCCCTCTGTTGGGAGGTATTCGGTATTCCAAATATATACCGGTATTCGTACGCCGACCTTCCAAAAAATGAAGTTTTCATATATTTTTATGTATTCCATATGGCTGTTAACTGGTATTCCGTATTCCACCCTCTGTATTAAGTGGTATTCCGTATTCCATGGGGGTGGGGTGGGGGCCTCTAATATTCTCAGGATGTCCTGTCCTATTTGGCGCCATAAACCACCATATGTACGTAAAATATATACCAGCACATTAGATTGGACCCATGAGTCAACTAATATGAGGTTATGACTGCCATGTGTCGACTTTCAAAAGATTAAGTTTTAACACGTGTCGAATTTGTATCAGCCTAGCAAAAACCCAAACACCGTTTCCCATAAAGAGCGTCCATGATTCCGTCGCACAAAAGCGGTAGTTAATAAAGAGCGTTCTCACTTGTGTCCTTTTGTACTCGTTTTAACGTAAAATGTTGCATTATCCACTGGATAATTGTGTGTATTTTCGCGATTATTACGGTGATAGCACGTATTTTTTTTCATTTTTTCTTTTCGCCTCGTAAACTGATAATTAAATAGTAAAATTTTGACTAATAGGTTGTGAAATCGGACAGGTCATTTTTAACGCTTTCTTTACTGAATTGAATATTCCGTTCAGTTATAAAAGTACTACCGTAGCTGAAACAGGCTTGTTTTTTGTTAGATTCAACTCCTTGCTCAATTTAACCAATACACTTTAAAAAAAATTAAATTTATATCGTTTATAAATACAAAAAATGAAAAATTAACGCCGTTAGTTTTTTTCGTTGAAAACGAGTATAAAAAAATATAAGTGAGAACGCTCTTTATTGTCTGCTGATTTCAGTCAATTAAAACATGGTAACAATTCCCCTTTTGAAAGTCGATATCCGGTCATTAAAGGTACGCAACACGACCAGACGCTCATAAATTACCATTTCTTTGGCTTCGGGTTGGGGGGGGGGGGGTAAACATATTTGATTCGAGTCGAGGAACCCACCAATCAAAGCTCAGAGCGATCAGATATCGATTTTTTAAGTTTGTTATTTCTCGAGATATGTAATTATTTGTGGCCCAGAAACACGTGATCAAACGGACAACATTGTGGCTGAAGATGGATAACTCTAAAATCAAGTGGTAATACGGTCGAATTTCGTGATACCTTAGTTGATAAATAATAAGTTTTAGGAAATGTTTGATACCATAGTTGACAGTGGTTAGTATTATTTTGTTGCAATTAATCGATTATGATAACTAAAGCGTATTTCGAAGAAATGTTATTATTGTTGTTGTTGTTGTTATATCTTGGTGGTATGGGGACCGTCTGATCGGATTGAGTACATTTAAGACATCCTATTAACATGCTGATTTGTACGATACAATTATAGTTCTAGGGACGTGGTTACAGTGGGAGTTTGACACAACTTTGGTCCATTCCCATAGTTGGAAATTTCACGCCTGGCACAACATTTCTTCATTTGGAAATGTTACAACACAAATAGGTTTAAATTCGTTCTTATTTTTTGAATTTCCAACCAGCAATGCGTGGGTGATGTGTTGTTTTAGACCTAACAACTACTTTCGTAAAATGTTGTGTCTAAAATGGCCATGATTTTGCAACATTAGGGTGGTGTTAGGTTTTTGAAATGTGTAACAATTGGAAAGTTTGATGTACCAATTCAATTCGTTTCATCTTATCGACACCAGTTGGAAAGTTCCAACCCAAAGGTGGGGATGCAAACGGTATTTTGAGAACATGGGAGTTTGGTCTGGTTCAAGGGGGTGGGGTGGATTGGAAACATATCAGTTGAAATTTTCGAACCCTCAGATCACATTTTATCAAATATATGCCATATTATATACCATTTGACAGAGGAAGCTACAAAACATTGTATTTAAATACATATAATAAACTGTGAACATGTTGTTTCTGTTGAGAAACCGACGTGTGTTCTGTACTCAAGTTTCTGCACGAAGTATATTATTTTCAATGGAAGGGGAATAACTCTATATATTTAAATTAAACAAAAGTTTTAATTGTGTTGCATTCTGGGAGCCATAACGGGGAAAATAATTTTATGATTTCAGCTATTTTCTATTTCTCTATGGGCACCTTCTGAGACACAGACGCTCCAAATGGTGATGAATTATAGTATTTTAATCATATGTTATGGCATTGATTTATGTTATTAAAACTCTATGTCAAGGCACTATATAAAAATATAATCGGTAACTCGAAAATTAAGGTGGGGTTGCATGTGACATTTCGCGGACATGGGCGTTTGTTCTGGTCCAAATGGGATGGGGTTCAGTTGGAAATTTCCAGATGAACACCCTGAAATTGCATACCCTCTAGCCGCGTCCCTGCTGTTTTATCAAAATAGACATGTGACTTTCTCATCCAACAGGCATCACGGAACCTCCCGCAACGCAGATGACAACAACATTCATGGAGACTTCATCGGAGGAGGAAACAGGTATACTATAGACAAAAGACAAAAAATAAAATTCTTGCAAGTACCATCATTTGCACGACACGTATGTTCGTCGCGAGAACTCACAAAAGCGTAAATAAGTTTTTCGTTGAAAACGAGTATAAAAGATTATAAATGAGAGAACGCTCTGTATTACCTACTGATTTTGAACAGCGAAAGCATGGCGCTCTTTATCGGAGACGATCGCTGGAATTTTGCTAGACTGACAAAAATTCAAAAATCGAAATTCGATAACTCACCATCAGAACTTCATATTAATCATAGATAACTCAATAATCGTATTTGCTTTGATTTCTTTTATCACATAATTAGCCCCTAATCCCGGCCTCATATTGTTTAGTAAGACACATGTGTATTATCGGTACGCGCAGTGACGTAAGAGCTTGGAGCAATGATATCGATAAATTTTATGATTATGTAAATTAGAATATAATTATAAAATTCAATTTGTTCTGTGTTAATTAGTGATAACTGTGAGATAAACATGGGTGATAAGGGTGGTTGAACAATTTTATCAACATGAAAAGACACATTTAAAATGGAACTATATTTTGTCTTGAAGGTGTCTTTAGTTCCTCCTTGTTTGTGATAAGGAAGAAAATATTATTATTTCTTTTAAACCCAGCCTTTTCCGGTTCGTTTTCCTTGCTAAAATGTGATTATGTGATAAAAAGGATCTCAAATTCGTCGCTATTCTATACACAATTTGTTAACCTGGTCAACTAAATTCGATTTGAACTTCACTAAAGCTCTCGACTCGAATCGAATTTAGTGCATTCAGTAATAAATTTCGTATATAATTGCGGCTCATTAGAAATCCTCTATATATAGAAAACTTACCAATGCAGATTTATCAATAAACTGCAAGACAAAGTTAAGTGCCTTCACTACTCTGGTCTGACCACTTCCACCACGTATACAGAAGTCTGATAGTCTGATATGTTTTATTCAAGACTATTGTGTGTTAAAATTCATTTTGATTTGGGCCGGCCAATTTCCAGATTAATATGGACAGTTCAATCAATTCTCGAAAAAAAGTAAAATATATAATATACCAGTTCCAACCCAGAGTTGTGGATGTAACTGGAATTTCGCGAACAATGGATTTTTCTCTGGTTCAAGGGGGGTTGCAGCTGGAAATTCCAAGTGAACACCTCAACGGAAACCCCCTATAGCCGCGGCCCTGCTGTTTTCTCAAAATGAATATGTTCTTTTCAGGTTCAGGCTTTTCTCAACCAACAGGCAACACTGAACCACCCACAACGCAGATGACAACAGTCGCGGAGGCTTCATCTGAGGAATCGGAGGAAACAGAAGAAACCACGGTGTGTAACAAGTCGACATGCCAACACGGAATATTTGTCCAATCAGCGTGCGTCTGTGATGGCGAATGGAGCGGACTTAACTGCAATAAATGTACGTCTATATTCCGTTCATCCATTCGGAACTCTTCGCCAGTTTCCGTCGATCTCCGTCAAATGTTAATTTCTGGAGTTTAAATAAGTCTTCGGAGATCCATCCAGAATATATGATGACAACCCCAATTTTAAACAATTCAATTTAGAAATCTTAAAAAATAGATAGTCTCACTATATACCTGATATACCCGGGTAATACGTGAAACTTTACCCTGCAGTGTAGCAATGCGATATGTATAGATCGGATTAAAGACGTATTATGGACTTGTTCGGGTGCATGAAACTGACAATTTGTATTCAGGTGCTGTGCCAACTGGGGGGGGGTGTAGGATTATACTAACATCGCCGAAAATCTCAACGAAATCGACCACACCACTTCAAAGAAAACATCGCCTGAACAACGCGCAATTGAAAATATTTACATCTCGATTCGGAACGCAACAAACGGCGATAAACCAACGCAAATGATTTCGCCATCGAGAGTCATTGAATTTAATTGGTATATAAGAATATTTGTTTTGGACGTTTCGCAGTATAGTACAAAACTTTTGTCTGAAGCGTAACGTATGAGTACAACTAAGTCGTTGTCATTGTGGATCTCATGCTAAAGGCATGTGGTTAGTGTTAATGAGTGATTGAGTGTAAGCCGTGGTCGGGCTTACCGGGTGAGCTAATGTTCTGGTCACTTTAGCCGGTCTGGTCTCGCAAGGTGCACGTATCAAATTTTACTTTAGCAGCCAGCGGCTATCTGCTACAAATGTGTTGTCTTTGTATTTGTACTTAGTCTAGCGCAGACTGACGTTGTGTGTAATAAATTTGGATTTATATTCGTAAAAATAACTACTTTGAGCAAGATTATTCTACATTTCGATTTGATCACCCTACCGGAGTGTTTCACATCACTTTAAATGATTTGGTATAAACAATATCGATTCACTGAAAGTCGCTGATATAACAATAGCTATAATAATCGAGTAAATGTCTACTCAAGTGAAAACGAACGAGAACGTGTGTCACAACAAAAGGATTAGGATTAAAGATGCGGCGTTGGCGGTGGCTTTGTGTGACCCACATTATGTGAGTAAAGGGGGGATGCCCTATAGCAGAAGAGTCCACAATTAGAGGTACCATGTCTTACCCACCGGAAGCTGACATAAGCTAATGATAGGTAGAGCACTCTGCTGTATAGGCAGTTTCTGATATAGTCATAAAGAGTAGGAAAATAAAAGATAGCAGAAACACAGAGAACACATACAAATTTCGTGTTATGATTTATATTTCATAAAAATATTTAATTTAATCATTGTATGATCAAAGTTATGTGAAAAAGAAATAATCAAAAAAGCGAGGCCCCCTGGTCATTTCTGTAAATTTAGTACCCGTGAGGTCTCCATGTCGTTACTGTACATTTATTAACCACGAGTTTCCCAGTTCGGATCCCCCGTCTTTGTAAAATAATTGCGCTTAACATGTATATGCATATGTAAACCATAATATTTATATACTTATTAAAAGATACCAACACTGAAAATTTTCCATTATCGAATTATCCACACACTATCGTGACAGGTTATTTCGTTTACTTGAACAAGGGAGGTCCCGTTGTTTGATCATCGGCAACCATAATTCCGTATTAAAATAAATAATAGATAAACAAATCCTCATGCAAAAAGCAGCCCAGTTCAAAGGACAAACATGCAGCAAGCATCCACACACCACACGACAACATGTCCATCCTACACCTGTCATGATAATTGATATATAGGGCTGTTGTTATTAAGTAATTAAATTACAAACCTATACATATGACATGTTGAACGCTCTTTATGTAGAGTATATAACAGTTATGTATATATATGGTACATCGGTTGGAATTGTGTTCAAAGTTCCCATGCATACAATTTGTTATCGTGATAGCCGACAAAAACAAGGGCCATCCCACATATATACAGGTATACATGTACAATCAACCACCCATAAGTTAAATGGTTTGTTGGTTAACGGGTCCTGTTTCTAAAGTGGTGTTGACATGTGGAGCTATGTAAACATGTCATATTTACTGTATTTGAGTGTTTATTTTTTGAGTGTTTATTTTTGACTTATCGTACTAGCTTGATAACACAGAAGGAATCAATTGTTTTGAAAATGTTTACTAAGTCCGTTCCGAAATCATATTTTTTGTACCGAAAGTTGGTCCTATAAAAAAAATGTTTGGCCACAGCAGCTCATCAGGTACACCTCTGGTCTATAACAGATATAAAGCAATCTGTTATTTCATATATGGTTTCGGGAGTTAAGTGCACGACCTTATGGACAGACCAGTTCTCCCGTACAGACCAAGTCCTTGGCCTGTACACTGAAAGCCAGAAAATTGCCTGCTGATTCCTCCAATATCGAACTAGTATGAACTGTCAAAGGTATTTTATCACGCGCGATGGTAACAGTGCACTGTAAAAACGCGACGGTATTATTGTCCGAACACATAATATAGTTATAAACTGTGTTGATAGTTTATAGGTCACATTAGGTGGTCTAACCACAAAATTGCACAAAGTAAAAACCGTGTTTTGTACGGTAAAAACCCAGTCAAAAACAAAACGTAGTATACATTAACATTAGTTTACCTGTAATAAGAAAATAAACACATGTATTAACCTCCATGTAGTTTTCCCGTTCGTCAGTACATGTGAATGATTTAAGAACACATATCCTCTATTCGCGAAGGAGCCTAAAATGAACAGCCTACCCGGGCCTAATTCCTGCCAGTATGAAGCGCAGACGTTATGAGAAACGTCATGATTCACGAGCTCCGGTGTGACTTATATCCGCCCGTGACGTAACACGTCAGGTGCGTGTAAGACAATTTAAAGGGATACATATTGAACGTGTGTGAACGTGTGTCGCCCATAACAAAATAAATTCGTATTATATAATCAACTGCACTGTTGGGATGTGGATATTATATAATTATTATATAATTATTCCAAGAATAATTTGGGTGAATTATAATTCCGAGTTGCGGCCATTCCCTTAAGTTAGTTTAAGCTCTTCTTAAAGAGCGTGTTATTTGAGCATGTGCATGATTGAACCAACCCATTAACGAGTGTCCATAATTTTTTTTAAATATATCGTAATTGGGTACCACATGGCTATGTACATCGCGAAATTAATTATTACACCAACGAGGCGCGTTCACGTGATGGTATGGAAATCATAAGCGGGAAGTTCCATTTATAAATAATATCTTGAAAACATATTTTGTGTAAATGTTATGCATCACGACTGCACTGTCGTGATTAAGGTTGCGATCTACTGTACTGTTGGGATGTGTATATTATATAATAATTCCAAGATTAATTTTAGTGAAATGATTCCGACTTTTGGCCATTCCTTTAGGTTGATGTAGCTCATTTAAAGAGCGTTGTTCCTTGAGATGTGCGTGATTGGCACCACACAAATAAGGAGTATTAAAAATATTTGTATGATTATCGTAAATGGGTACCAGGTTGTCTGTGTCCACTGCGAAATTAACGTGGTGGTATGGAAATCATAAGGGGGAGTTGTGTTTATAAATAACACCATTAAGGAGTGTTATACATTTGTATAATATATCGTAAATGGGTACCAAAATGGCTGTGTCTACCGTATAATTAATGATTATAACAACGAGGCGCGTTCACGTGGTGTTACGTTGATCATAAGGGGGGAGTTTTGTTTATAAATAATATCGTGAATACTCCATTTTGTGTAAATGTTATGCATCACAAATATATATTCATTCATTTGGCAATATTTAAGTTCCCGTCTTGATGACCCATCCAGTAAGGCGCACGACACTCCCACTGAATTATAAGTTAACAATTTTTAGGTTGGGTTATCACATAATGTATACGAGTTCTGTGCTGGGTATTTTTGTGAAATAAAACGTTAAACAAAAGTTTAAGAGCTTGTCAAATAAGGTGATAATGGTGAAAATAGCAAAATTAGGATGTAAAATAAATACGTCAAACAGTCTACAGGGCCAAAAGAACCCTCTATCGCAGAACATCTCGCTATGGGTTCCATATATCGTAGCTTTGTGTGACCCACATTATGTGAGTAAAGGGGGGATGCCCTATAGCAGAAGAGTCCACAATTAGAGGTACCATGTCTTACCCACCGGAAGCTGACATAAGCTAACGTGTGTCACAACAAAATGATTAGGATTAAAGATACGGTCGTCGTTGGCGGTGGGTATGCTGTTAAAATATTCACGTCCGTCAAAAACCACATAAACAGAAAGAATAGTAAACTATAGACATACCTTGTTCTTATACCAATCAGAAATATGGCATAAACAGTATGTTATTGTCAATTTTACCCCTTTGTTATGTAAACAAAATCAAAAAACGTTACGTTACCTGGCTTTTGTTTAGATCCGGATATGGTAAACATAAAGAGCGTTATTTGTTACTGTTTTCCTGATATGGAAATAATAAAGATCGTTTATATTATTTGCGTGTGATTAACCAATAGAAATGCGCTGTGTTATGTAAACAGAAGCACAACTTCTGTAACACGAGCAGGCTCTTGTTTACGTACACCATCGTACGTCTTGACGACAAAATACTATTTACACGCTAGCTTATGTTTGGCATATGAACAAAACTATATATATTTTAATAATCCTTCTGTTAATGGCGATTTGAACAAATATGAATATTTCTGCAACGAACGCCGCCTGTGCCTTTAAGCCGTGACGTTTATCCGTATCGTATCTTTTCGCCCAATCAGAACCTGTCTTAATAAGATGATTTTGGCAACTTATCTATAGCGCGTATATCAAATGTTATTATTAAAACATAATTTATTTAAATTGTAACTTGTAAATTGATATAAAACTGGATTGGGTAACAAGTGAAAATTACAGTTGTCACCGTTCCCAAATACAATGGTTTCATGAATCGAAACCAAATGACAGAAGCATACACATGATTAAGTTGAGAGTTGTCGGAAATTAACCATTGCATTGCGGGAGCTTCACTGGTTCATCATTATTTAAAGGTCCTGTGCCAGTGCATTCTCTTATATACTCGAGTCTCCCATAGGGAGCCTCGCATATATACGGCATATATAAGAGAATAAATCGGTTTACAATGTCAAGGTAAATATTGTTAGGCCAATGTATTCTCTTATCTATGCGAGGGTCCATATGGGAGACTCGCATATATAAAAGAATGCATTAGCACAGGGTTTTCGTAAACTTTCAGGAAGGGTTAACCCTTTATAAATGGATTCTCATAATCAGTTAAAAAGTTTTCATCGGAATGGTCTAACCGTCTAGTATTTATTTTGGTTGGATGTTAAGGTGATAAACGCAGACGACTGACAAATAAAAGTGCAGAATGAGCCATATTTATTGAGGGAAATATTTAGATAATAAGTTCCACAAACGACCTATGTTGAACTTATTTTCTGAACATTTCCTATGGGATATAACTACTCGTCAATGATGCTTTAGTATAGAAAGGATTAAAAAGTATGTGACAGTCGCGTTTTGTGTTTGTGCTTTGTGTGTTTTTTCCAAGTTATCTCTCTGTGAATATAAGAACTGATTATATAGGGGCCTTTATTTATAACCGGTAATGTGTAATATATACAGTTTTTTATGTCGGTGATATTTTATTCGTTGCCGGATCCTCAATTCCGCGGCGAATACGCGTTACAATTTGGATAACCACATGCGTTCAGTCTCAGCTGCTCGGCCGTTTCCGTTTTCATATGGAAATAACCTCTTCCATAAATAGACACCATATCTGCCGGACTATTTCAATCACGTGATTGATCATGTGCATACTATACCGGGGAATCTCGTATGTTTAAACTTGAACTAATTATTGCTACTTATTACTATTTATCGCTATATATATATCAAATTAGTTGGGGACCACGGTGGCTCAACCGTTTCGCCCTCCTACCCAGCGCTGCGGTTGAGAGTTCAAATTTCCATCGTTGACTTTGTAAAATTGTTTTCTGGTGGAGTTGCCAAGTATTCGCCGATGGTCAGTGGTTTGCCGCACATGGTCGACGAGTATATCAGCCATTGAAATCATTGTTAGATTAGCCGTAAGTGTGCGGATTTCCTCCACTATTAAAACTGGCAATGTCGTGATATATGGCATTAGTTGCTGAAAGCGACATTAAACCTCTCAAATCTCAATCAATCAATCGAGTGAGTTACTTATGAACCCTTTCGTGTCGCATACATAAGATAATGCACTGGCTTACAAGGTCAAGGTAAATATTGTTAGTCCAATGAATATTTTTTTATTTAAACATATTTTATTGTATATCAATTATATACATGGGGATTGGGACAAAAGTTTTGTCAACTTAGTGACGTCCCTCTCCCACACAAAGGGTATAACATAACATTTAAACAAGATGACAGGATGAAATTTGTGAATATTTAAGAAGGGAAACAGATGTGAATATTTGTACAGAGTGTGCTATGAGTGGAGTTTTATTATCCAATGCATTCTCTTATATATGCGAGGCTCCCTATGGGATACTCGAATATATAAGAGAATGCATTGGCACAGGGTTTTCGCAAAATTTCAGAAAGCTCCCGTCATGTAAGGGTTAACTGTTGTAAACCCCTGCGCGTTCTCCTAGTGCACTATATACTATAAACGAGTCTGTGTCATCGCTTATTACCAGGGCCGAGTAATGTAGCCATAAGTGAATAGGCATGGACGATGGTGTCTATTTATGGGTGAGGTTATTTCCATGCGTGAGCGGAAATGTTCGAGCCGTTAATATTTCCCCTCGGTTCTAACCACATTTAAGCACGCACGCGACGTCCAGTGATGACGGACATTAATTCTAATCCGGTTCATTACTTTTCACATATAATTTGCTATAAATACTGTGAAATACCACACACCTAATGTTATCACCATTATCCCATAATAAACGTAAATCGATCAGAATTATGTATATATGATACAAAATGCGCTACCTGCTATCGGCAAATCACGTCAACAGTCGAGAAATCTCGAGATTCCGTCCCGTTCTGATGGCCATTAGGGAATATTAAACTGTCAGTGACACTATATTATATACGGAACATTAATAATCCACTGTGTAATGTGTGATATGGATGTGTAATGTGTGATATATCGATTACTGGCTGTACTGAAATAGCCAGGTTAGGATGAGACTAGGTTACACTGGTGTAAATAGGGTTCGGAGAGAATAAAATAGACACTGGGCCCTGATTGGTCAAACGCCTTGGGTGGTTTTTGCATAAAAAAAATTACCACACCTCTTCCCTGTGATTTCCCATAAGTTAAATAGCCATTGGGCACAGGAATTAACCCTTTGTTGTGAAGTTTGATTTTTTGGTGCGGTCTAAAATATGACAGTATTTTTTTATGAGGTTCTGACACTAGTTACGAAAACACAAGATTTAAAGTCGAATTCCCTGCTAGACGGACATATTCTTTTGCGTAAAAAGTTTCCCCAAATGTCAATTTTTTAGATTTAAAGAAATAATTGGACCCAAAATGCATATTGTCAACAGTATACGCTAAAACGTTAGCACTGATGCCTATGTAAAACGTGTACACCAGTGTAACCACTAGTTGTACACATCGCACTTCGAAATACGAGCATCGACGTATGTGTAATAAAACATAGCCAATAGTAGTCCAAGTCTTCTTGTACTAAAACCAGCTAAGATATTGGGATGGCGATGCTGGTCTTTAGTCCAAGACCGCTTGTATACCAATCCTTTGACACGACTTACGCCCACGATCTGTGGCGGGAATTTGTGGTGTATTTTACTGGATTTACCTAGCAAATCAATACATGATGCTATATACATCGGAAAGGCTTACATCTTATGGTCATAATGGTGTATAATAATCTAACTTTAATGTTAAATTACACATAGAATATTCCGGTTGATTGCCACACACATCGATTTGTTTCTCTGTTTGTTTACATTTTAACCGAAAGCCGAAGTGGTCCGAATAAGTTCGGCATAATCCGCTGTTTGTTCTACTAATTCTACTTTCCGTTTCTATATATAGCGCGGGTTTTCCGAACAAAAATAGCGAAAACCGATCGCCCGAAAGTCCAGTTTTCTATGTGCTTTCAGAACAATTCCCGCACTAAAAACTTAATGACATAATGGAGGATCAGAACGGTAGTTTTGTTGACAATTTTCGCAAGCAACTTGTCAAAATTGGAGCAAATTAGAACTCTTGTGTCTGACTTGCCATGCGTGATGTGCATTTGACATCTGTGTTGATAAAATAATCGGAGAACCGAATCACACAGTTTCGAAATATAGTTCTTCCGTTTTAGTGGGACTTTTCAAACTTAAGGTTCATTTATTTAGTGTATTACATTTATATCTCGAATGTTTAATTAATCTATTTATTATTTTATTTATTGACACACATAATTACGATTACAATGGAGAATTCATCGTAATTTGCGTTGTTGTCCAAAATCTACGGAGTATTTTCAACGGAAAATGCCGAACGCAGTTCGCAAGGTCAACTGACTTCGCATACTTTAAAAAATGTGTAAACACTGCGGCAAATGTTTCTTTTCACATTAAATTACCGCTTTCAATTCACAACCGATGTGGGTTTCAGATAAAATAGCATGTCTTCTGCGGAAACTATCAGTTTATTGTAGCAATTGTGATATTTTATTTCATATAATTGTGGTTTTATTTGAGCGGATCACTAACGCTTAAGTCCTGTCAAAGGAATGCATGGGCCTGGAACTCGGACTAAAGACCGGCACCTCCATCCCGATATCTTAGCCGGCTTTAGTACGAGAAGACTTGGACTAAGCCAATAGTAGATAAAACCATGAATATCTACTCTGTCTAACGCCCGTAAATATCATATTCCACCAGTACAAAGCCTGGGAACTTTGTGGTGTTCTCACCCGTTATGACAGGGAACTTTTTTAAGGATTAACTATCATGTGGACTGTTTTTATGGAGATGTAACCGTAAGGTAAGTGGTCATAACTTGTGTAAAACACGAAGGGTTTTACATACAAGTTATCACCACTTACCTCACGGTTACATCTCCATAAAAACAGTCCACATGACAGTTAATCCTTATATTTATATACATTTAGCGAAAAAGCCACTTTTGTAAATGTATTTAAATCTAAAAGTGTATCGTGACAAAACCAGCCCAAAATATCCCATAGCACCCGACCAGAAACCAGCTGAGAACAATTTCAAAACGAGGCTCTTTATATTGAAACCTGGTGATGTATTAAGTCAATCATGCGCGAGTGCAAATGCGCCCAAAACATTACGCGTTCTTCTTCTCCAAAATCAATGACGCGTCGATGTAATTATGGTTGTAATTATGACCCTCTTGCGCGTTCACCGAGAAATAATTGCAACTAGTCACGTGGGCGCCGACCAATCGGAATGCTGGATTTAGTGATAATCACACTCAGTATGTAAATATATAATATTGAACAAACAAGGAAAGGAATATATATCTTTATATTTATATTAGTTCCTCTATAATTAACTTCAAAGTATGGGCTGGTCCCAGCTCGAAATTGTATTATTTGTTTTGTGACGTTAGTGAGCCGATATCGCATAAAAACAATGTATTAATTAACCTGGAGAAATTCCATGATTGTAAGTGGTACAAAACAAAATCGTGCACAAAGTCGCTTAAATAATGTTATCTCGAGCTGGGACCTTCGCCTACTGGTGAATAAACTATTAAGCAAAGGTAATAATTTTTTTCGTTCCCTGTCAAAACTTCAAAAAGTTCCCAGGTTTTGAACTGTGGAATATGATATCTACGAGCGTTAGACAGAGTAGAGGTTCATGGCAGGATCTAAGTCAATAGTTGTGGCTGGAAGATATCACACAGTAGTAAAATAAGTTATACTCATTTTTCGGAATAAGTTCCTTGCAACAGTCTTCACAGGTATCGTCAGCCGTCATAGCGACGATTAACATACAAATACACTAGCGCTGGGTTGGCGCTGGACCAAATTTGCCAACATCCTTCGACCATTCCAATGGCTAGTTTGTTAAACAAATGCGCACTGAAGATATTTTTTTTTCGAATTGGATTAATCTCATATGGTGCTTCGTATATTTTTTATAGCGTCTGTCTTGTTGTTATCCATGGGAGATTAAGATTCATTATTCTTTCGTGTTCTCTTATAACATGTATACACATCTGTACTTTTTATTTTCAGATGCCCCTTGTCTGGGCGCAAACGCTACCGGGCAATATTTCTACCCCCACTCAAAGGCTAATTGTTACATCCAGTGCAGTCAATTCGGCGAGAGTTTTGTTAATTGCTGTGCAGAAGGCCTTATTTGGTCACAGCAAATTCTGGGCTGTATCCGGAACACAACAGTTATTACTGGAAATTCGGAAGATAATGAAAATGCGGAAGAGGATCTGGAACTCGTTGGCATAGATCAGATGGAAGAAGTTATAAAAGAAATAGAAGAAATTATTCAGGACATCGAAGAAGAAAATGGAGGACCAACAGACGAGACAATAGCTGCTCAGAATTCTATTGATAGCATGGAGGAGGAAATCAATGAAATAGAGGAAGAAAATCCGGAACCGGAAACGGACGACGTGACATCTGTTGAAACGGAAATGGAAGGCATGACCGAGGATGAAATAAAAGACCAAATAGAAGAAGAAATCGAACAAGAAATAGAGGATGAGATAGAATCAGAAACCGGATCGGAAATTGACGACGAAACGAAAGTGGAGATTGAGCAAGAGATTGAGCATCAGATTGAGGATGAAATTAAGAACAAAACTTCAGAAGAGTTAGAGATAGAAGAGGAGATACTTTTAACAGGAACAGAAGATGAAATGGAACAGGAAATTGAGAGCGAGATCGAACAAGAGATAGAAGATGAAGCAGGTTTGTTTTATTTACATGCGTATAGTTGCTTCAGTGAGATTATTTGTGCCGTAATTGTGGTGGATATTATCATAACTCCAAGACCCTGGTACACGAATACAAGTACATGTGTGTTATGATCATAAAATTAAATCATGTTTTTAAATCATTTACAAAACGTCGAATATGTTGGGTTGCCCTTATTTTAATGTTTATATCTACTGGTCTACAACTAATATTCACAACTGATGTGGGTACCCTATACAGAATATAACTATTTTAAATCAAGGGCGGTTATTTAATCCAAGGTGTTCTAGGCTGTTATATTCTATTGTTTTTGGTTACCTTTATATTGACATTTTTAACTACCACGTGGTAGTCCGTTCTGGACACCATTAGTGAAGTTTCCACTGCCGGCGTCCAAGACAGGGCTTCGAACGTTGCGCTTTTGTCGCGCCATTTATATTAGAAATGGCCGATTCAATGTTGTAATAAAGTCGCTCCTGCATGTAAATGAATCGTTTGTTCTGACTGGTACACAGTAATCAGGTATTAGTGTTGACCTTTGCAGATGGACCAATCGACGAGCAGACAAAACAAGAAATCGAAGATGAAATCAAGGAAATCTTAGTGGATGTGATGACGTCAGAAGAGAACTCGACTGAAACCGAGGCTGAATTTGAAAACGAGAACGAGGTCGATGTTGAAGAGCAACTCTCCGAGGAGATCGACGAACAGACGGGAGGAAACATAGATAACAAAACCAAACAAGAAATAGAGGATGAGATCGAAGAGGTTGGAATTTACCTATCATGACATTGTCACGAGTCTCTACTCTGACTAACGCCCGTAGAGATCATATTCCACCAGTACAAAACCTTGGAACTTTTTGAAGTTTTGACAGGGAACCTTATAAAGTTGAAAAAGTAACGCGGGGAATATATTTCTTAATTATTATCTGTTCCTTAATAATGTACTCCACTGTAGGTGAAGGTCCCAACTCGAAATTGCATGCTTTTCTGTGACTTCTGAGACCCGATATGTCAATAAACATTCTATTAATTACACAGGAGAAATTCCATAATTGTAAGAAACGCAAAGCAAAATCGCTCACAGTCACTTTGAATCGTGAAATTTCGAGTTGAGTCCTTCACCTACAGTGAAGTACATTATTAAGGAACAGATAATAACTAAGAGACATATATTCCCCGCGTTATTTTTTCAACTTTATAAGGTTCCCTGTCATCTGATTACTGTCGCTGGGTTTTACACCATTCCATAAGCTACATTTTATATATAGAATGCATTATAAAACTCTAGAAGCGGGTGTAATAAACAGTACAAACGTATATATATATAGATTATTTATGGATAACTCAATGGTACTATTATGCACAAAATATAGAGTTATGTAACATATTTACAGTGTATGTACATAAAGTGACATTACGCCATCGAATTCGGGGTCCTTTGTCGTCGTCGTCGTCGTCGTCGTCGTCATGGTCATTATCATCATCACCTCCATACATTATCATCCTCATTTTTGTCTTCAACATCTAAATCATCACCATCAACATCATCGTCATCGTCATACGGCATATATATATTGTCAAAAATGCGTCCGTGAAACTCAAGACGAGGCTGGGTTTTGTTTTGTCAAAAAAGCGTGCGTGAAAATCAAGACTAGGCTGGGTTTGGTCCACCACATATTTGGCATATAACTGATCAATTGAAAGCTATTGGTATGGCTCCGATTATTGCAGGCAATTCTTCAAGGATTGTCCACTTATAAATGGACAATCGGTACCTATATGGTAATTAATAAATGGACAATCCAACCACGCGTGGCACGCGAGCTTGGGATTGTCCACTAAATGAAGACATGTTTTGCTAATCCTGCATGTTAGCTTCATATTTAATATGAAGGGCAATAACTCTATAAATAATATTAATTTGTATGAAAAGAAGAGTTTTTGACGAAATAACGGAGATATTTGAAGAAGAGTTATTGACGAAATAACGGAAATATTCGAAGTGTTTTTAAAGAGCGTACCCCAAACCTCCCCAAGCCCACCCACCCAAGGGAAGAATTTTTATAAGTGGACAATCTTATGCGCATTAGGTGGATTATTGGCTAACTTCGACAATTTAATTAGAGTCTATTTCCGCTTATAGAGATCCACTTTTTGACAAAATAGTGTACGGGCTTAACATATGTGCATTGCATTGGCCATTTTTTAAAAATAAATGTTTCTTACAATTTTTAGGACATAAAATAAAAAACATCCATTACCCTGCAGGGAGCCCCACACATATATAGAAGCATACACAAGAGTGTCGTCTGCTCATGTTTGTCTGGGGCTCTGTATGGGTGAAATTATAAAATTGTTAAAGAATACAAGAACAAATTATTAAAATTGTAAAAAATTGTTAGGCCAATGTATTCTCTTATATATGCGAGGCGACCTATGGTCGACTCGCATATATAAGAGAATGCATTGGCACAGGGTAAAAAAATCCCGACTTACGACTGGATTTGATATGGCGGGTCACATATTATATGGCATATTGACAAGTTTCCAGCCTGGTCCGTCCGTTGGCCTACCAGGAAGAGGTCCTGTCGGTCCCGAATTTTGTAAAAAATGTTCTCAGTGTCAATAACGAATAACGTGATGTATTAAAATGGGAAATAGAGCTTCGCGTTCTGTATCGAAATTAAAGTGATATGAAACACTCCGGTAGTGTGATCCAATAGAAATGGAGAATAATCTTGCTCAAAGTTGTTCTTTTTACGAATATTAATCCAAATTGCCAACACACACCGTCATTCTGATATATTAATTAAATGCACTGACTCTGGATGGCGAAATCATTTGTGTTAGTTTGTCGCCGATTTCTTGCGTCCCGAATCCAGATGTGAATATCTACAATTGAGCGTAGTTTTGACGATGTTTTCTATTGAGTGGTATGGTCGATTTATTTGAAATTTTCGACGGTGTTAGTAGAATGCTACATTCTCCAGGTTGGCATAACGCATGAATACTAACTTATCAGTTTCATAATATGTCTGTAATACATTCTATGAGGTAATGCAATTCATCGCCCAACTTTCCTTGATTACATCATTGTGATATATATCCATCTATTACTTTAAATAGATCATCGAAGAACTCGAGCCTGAACCGGAAAGTGAGGAAACGGAAATTGAGATAGATAACGGAGGAGACATAGATGAGAGCGAAGAAGTCGTTTTTAACGAAACTGACATCATTACATCGCCGCCAACAACAATAGCTGGTTAGTTGTCTAATCGTACTTTTGTAAATATATGTTAATCAGTAGTCTGTATTCTCCACTTAATTGTGGCGTTGAGTTAAACCCTGACTGTGACGTCACCACGCTCTGTTGTGTTCGCGTGCAAAGCGGACTGAGTAGACACAAGCTTGAATAATTCGAACATTTAAATTAACACCTTATACGGTTGGAGATTTTTCAAATGAAATTTGACTATAACATAGGCCGCAGATCGGAGGACAAATTTTGAATGGAGCACGGTGTCATTGACAACGCGCGTAAAACGTCACTGCGCTACCACGAGTCGCGTAATCGAGTCAAACGGAACGTTGTTTTCTATAGACACTGTTACAAAGCTGTTCTGGTGCTGTTACGAATATCTACATGGAACGTACCCATAGATTTGATAACCGAAAACAAACATTCTCACTTCAAGGCATGCCGTATGTCGATAAAAAGTGTTTTTAGTGCAGTTTCTTTTTAATTTGTTGATGAATTGAATTCAACTATCCAACTCAATAGAGTAATTCCGGTCTGAAGTTCCACCTCCTGCATGTTGTTTGAGGCATCGACTGTCCAACTATTGATATATTTAGAATTCTTTGACCATGCTGTCATCGTATACATATTCCAAGATGTAAGATTTGTGAAATTGTGAAATGAATTGCTTTATTTCACTCAATCATAATTTGTATGCAATACAGAGTGAAAAACGTATATACAGAGCTATGTACACAATGTTAGTATGGTCCGTAAGTGTCATTCGTCGTGTTCTTCGTCATCATCATCATCATCGTCGTCTTCTTCGTCGTAATCATCATCATCAACCTCATTGCCATAATCATCGTCGTCGTCGTAGTCGACGTCGTCGTCGTCATCATCATCACCACCACCATCATCATTAGCGTCGTCATCGTCGTGAGTGTTTCAACATCAGCATGTATATAGTCATTATCATCGTCATCATCATCATCATCATCATCGTCCTCTTCGTCGCCATCGTCATCGTCGTCATCGTTATCATTATCATCGTCATCATCAACGACGTCAACAACATCATAATCATCCTCATCATCGTCATAGTTGTCATCGTCTCGTCGCTATCGTCGTCCCGTTGCCATCATCGTTATCGCGGTTGCATGTTACTTATTTTACTGTTAGTTTTCATGTTGCATAATGTTATTTCAGTTATCCAGTTACGATGCCCTCTAGCTTCAAAACACGGAGGGGCACTGCATATATATAATGATACGTGCTACAAGTTCGTGGAAGTTGAGCGGAGTTGGAACGAGGCAGCTACTGACTGCGTGAGCCAGGGTGGCCAATTGGTCAAGGTCTTAGATCAAAAGCATAACGATTGGATTGTGGAAACGGCAGTTAACGCACTCGGCTGGAAGTTCAACGGGGTGTGGATAGGAGCACGAGAAGAAGATAACGAGTGGATGTGGTCACAAGGTAAACTTTGGCTTTCTTGCAGGGTTGGCGCTGGACTAAAATATTCAGTTGCCAAAATATTTTCTAAATTAATTTTTTTTTTCTTTGTTGCCAAATTCAAAAATGACTTGCCAAATTGTTATGAATTGAAGGTCCAATTGTGGAAAATTGAGGAATATTTCTTATTTTGTTCATCCGTACGTGTTATATTCCTGAAAATATAATATATATATAACGAACTTGTAGATACCCACTTTATCTCGGATAATCGGATGCAACATCTCATACATACCTAGTATTCCTCCATTAATCATCACTTCTGAACACAGTTATACGTTGTTTTACATATATATACAGCCTACGTATAACGAAAAATGAAGATGCACCAGAAACGTTCAAGGGATCCTTCAACCCCTTCAAAATACTAAATTCTCATTGACGAGCAGTTCCCATGGGAAATATTCATAAAATAAGTTCAACAAGATAGGTCGTTTGTTGAACTTATTATCTGAACATTCCCCTCCATAGAAATAGAACTCCTTCTGCACTAGCATTTTTAAATCAGTCTGCTCATTTTTTCATAACACCCCTCCAATTGGATAATAGACCATTCCAATGTCTACTTTTATAAATGATGGGAGAGTCCAAATAGTATACAGAAAGGGTTAAGGCCAATATAAATAAACTGCTAAATTTACATCCAACTTTTTCAGAAAAATGGGATGGGGCGAATTTTATTGTTTTATATTTTATTCTTCCTAACATACATGTGTAAATGGTCATAGACAGTTCCAGATATTGAAGCAGTATCCTATCTTATATAATACAAGGTGATTTAGATTGTCCGATTTGATAACAATTGACTGCTTACTGTGTCATTGAAGTGTAATCTGATGGGCATAGCATGAGAAAAAGGTTTACATAACAGGTCTCCAACAATTGAGGCGCGGACTAAAAATAGAGTCGGGAGATGATGTAAATCTACGCTTTCTGATATTGGTCCAAACGATTATTACGCGCGCCGCGTGTATACTGTCCTAGAGAGTTCGCTGGGCGTTTTATTTATAGATAATTGGAATTTGTGAAAGGATTAAAAGTCGAACTGCGCGACCAGGAGGCCGAGTCCGGTAAAATGTGTAGTTGGGTATTTCAATTTCGTTTATTGTCCTTTACATTATTATGTCAATAATGTTGATTTTTGGTTTGTGACAAGCTATGTCAATTACAAATAAAAGAAATGAAAAGATAATTTGTAAGTCTTATATTTCAACTTTTATTGACATTTTCGTTCTACAGCTCACTGGGGTTGTGGTCGGGGACGGCCGAGTCGGCCGACGGTTCGTTGATTAGGTGCTGGTTGTTATTGTTATTTTAAAGGAATTCTGAGTTGGTCATTCGCGAAACCAAAATATTTTATATTCTATAATTACAATGATGGGTATATAATATATTATATATTTTATCTTGAGCGCCTTACCATTTCTGACATTGGTTTTCTTGTCTTAAATGGTTCCATTGACTTTTAGGTGAACCATTGGAATACGCTAACTGGGCCCGTCGATACCCCCGACGTTGGAGCGGAAAGTGTGCTAATATTCGGTTTGACAAGCAGGGAAAATGGGAGAATAAGCGTTGTGAGCACCCGCTGAGGGCATGGTTACCGTACGACTACACCTATATATGTGAATACGGTAAGTACCCTATATGACACATTATGAGTTTCTGATATATGATCTCTTATGAGTCGCAATTATATAGGAAATTTATTAAAGACATATTATGGACTTGTTCGAGTGCGATAAACTTACAAGTTAGTTCTCAGACTCTATGCCAACCTGGATAATGTATCATTCTACTAAGATCACCGAAAATTTTAAATGAATCGACCATACCACTCCAAAGAAAACATCGTCTGAACTACGCTCAAAATATTTACACCTCAATTCGGGACGCAACAATCGGCGATAAACTAACGCAAACGATTTCGACATCTAGAGTCATTGCACTGAATTAATATATAAGAATGACGGTGTGTGTTGTCAATTTGGATTAATATTCGTAAAACATAACTACTTTGAGCAAGATTGTTCTCCATGTCTATTTGATCACCCTACCGGAGTGTTTCACATCACTTTAACCGATTGCACTAAGTTCGATTCGAGCCGAGCTTTAGCGATTCTCGAATTTAATTTAGTGCACGATTTCGAAACGGCTGGGGTTAAAAACAAAAATATTGATTTCCTTATCACAACCAAAGAGGAAGTATAGACACCTTAAAAAAAAGATATAGTTCCATTTTAATTGTGTCTTTTCATGTTGACAAAATTGGTCAACACTAAATAACCCAACACAAATCGAATATCATAATTATATTCTAATTAACATAATAATAATGTTCCGGCATTGACATCGACAGCATTGCACTAAGCTCTTACGGCATTGTGCGTGCCGATAGTACACGTGTGTCTTACTAAAACTGTGAGGCCGGATTAAAAATTTAGGGGCTAATTATGTGATAAACCATTTTCCACGGTGACAGATAATATAGATTGATGATATGTGAGCACCCGATGCACTGTTTGCATAAATGTACACATACACTTTGAATTTATGCTGATAACTCAAAACAATCGAAGGCAAACAAGTCTTATTTCATATATACGGAAGTCCATTGACATCGAAGGTGAACATGCATATATATGTTACAGCATGGAGCATGGTTGTACATGTAACAAAACTATATACATTTCCAAAGAACTGATATACATGTATAAATAAGATAACTTCGTGGTACGTGTCTGAGTATAAATTATGTCGGAGATGGGCGCATGTACACAATACGCCATTATCTGCTGCATTTACATGTTACAAATTCGTTGGTGAGAAGTTATGAAACTCGCATTCGCTACCAGAGCGCACCAGTCGTATTCCTTTCTGACTATGGCACCGGCTGGGTACTAGTCCGTGGTTTTATATATTTAGCGCGGGGGTTTTCCAGCCAAAATGGCGAAACCGGTCGGCCCAAAGTTAAATGTCCTATATGATTTGAGAACAATCCCCGCATTAAAAACTTAATGACAGAATGGTGAATTAGAGCGGTAGTTTTGCTGACGATTTTCGCAAGCTATCCTCGTCAAATTGCAGCAAATTAGAATTACAATGTTTTGTGTGTGACTTGCCATGCGTGTTGCCGTGACAATGTCGTCCATGTGCGTTTAGACTTTTATGATGATACAATGGGAGAACCAAATCACACCGTTTCGCAATATAGTTGTTTGGTTCTAGTGGGACTTAAAACTTAAGATACGAAATTACACACATTTTGTTCGATCTTTTGTGTACCTAATAAGGGCAATATGTTGCTCAATTCGCTTAGTATATATCTTAATATCGCGGACGTCCACCAAATATACCGACAGCGGTCTTACCGAGTCATCAAGGGGGATAAACCCTACATGGAGTTTGGGAAACTCGGTTAATTGGTGAAAAATACTGTACTATATAGCATGTGAGTATGCACATTATCGTGAAACACGAGGTATATAAGCCACACTCAAGTTCTAAAATCTTCAAACGAAAACTGTATATCTTGTGAACTTTACTATAAATTTCAGAGATGGAGTCCTTTACTCAACCAACAGGTGGTATCCCGGAAACAACGACTCAGAGCGCGGAGGTCACAACTATACCAGGTACACTCTTCTCGCAAATTAGTTCTCGTTCAACTCAATAATGTACCCAAAAGTTCCAATTTGTACTTAAAACTACCATGCATGCATTCCATCAAAAATGAAAACGTTGCTTTTAGATTTTGAACGGGATATAAACATATTAACAGATGTTAAACGCTTGTGACCATTCATTTTTTTTATCAGTGCATCTGAAATAGTCTGGAATAGAATATATTGTCAGATATAGAATGTTCAACAAACCATTTACTTTATATTATTTATTTATTGGAGCAACTAGCGAGCTATATGTGGCAATTAAAAATATATATACTTACACATCGTGGATTCGATTAAACAATTCAACATTTTTTTAATGTGATTTTGATTTCCAGAAACGGCAACTGTACGGCATATATTTTGCTGCAAGCCCACTTTTCATGGAGTGACGTCAAATGATATGAACAAAATTCATGTATGCATATGAGTGAGACTGAACTTCCAGTGAAGGCAGATTGAAGACGCCTGTGTGAAGATTTCGTGCAAAGTTGAAAGCATTCTGTAATTAGTTTATAAATAAATACCTGTGAAAATCTCAACCAAATTCACAACGTCCAGATAGTCTAGCCACCGTGGAATATTTCTGTGATCACCCATTGAACCGAGTCGAAGTTGTTTGCCATGATTTCTGGACTATAATGTTGTAGTTTTAGAAGCTTCGAAAATGGCGGCCGACGTCCGCATGCAACGAGCAACACTAACGGTAAATCTTGCATAATTCATGAAATCCAATATGGGTTTTGAAGCAATACTTCAATACCCCAGGTTTCATATTTGGATTTGATCAAAACCACCAAAAAACCGAATAGTTTGTGTGTGTATAGCGTAGTGAATCCTATAATTCTATAATTTGGAAAAGAAACAAAAAATCCACATTTTGGCTGCAATCATTTTGCCCAACACTCCCCAACCCAGACTTCAACCACATGTTACATACTGTGCAACATCATCTAGCATATAAGTTGTTTATATGATTATCTTTTAAGACGTGAGAATGGTCTCTATATTTTTACTTTTCAGATAATTTCGATTATCTCTGTGACGAGAGCAATGGGCTTTACCACTCCCATCCATCCAGGGATGATGAGTTTATTCAATGCGACAACTGGGGACAAGCTACGGTCATGGGATGTGCTCGTAAGTATTAACACTCTCTATACGAAATACTCATTGACGAGTAGTCCACATAGGAAATGTTCAGATAATAAGTTCGTTCCACTTATTATCTGAAAAATTCCCACCAATGAATATAAATCCCTCTGCTTGTACATGTATTATCTTTTTCTCTGTCCGTTGTCTGCTTTTGTTATCTGAACACCCCTCCAAATGAATAATTGACCGTTCCATTGTATATTTTTATAACTGCATTAGGAAGTTTAGATTGAAATAACATCTAACTTCGTCGTTAGGCAAAACTGACTCTATTGTTCTTAGTGTGCCCGAGACAGGAAAGTATTATCCAGTAGTCAGACAACTACATGTATGTTCTATTTCCAAACGAAGTCCGTGCAGCACAACCCAGCGATATCGTTTGTTTTCATTAAGAAACAAAACGTGCCATACTAAAATCAGCATTAAATAACTCGCTGCTCGTGCATAACATTCATGGTCGGCGTAATAACGCGCGTATGCGGAATTTATCAACAGACTATATTGTTGCTCTACGATTGGCTACGATCCCCATCACATCGTGGCGAATAGTATAACCATGTATTTCTTGACGGGCGAAGTTCGAACTTTTGTATTATATGTTCCCCTTACTTTAGAAATGCTTTCGGTGAACTTCCGTATCCAAAGTTTATTTCGGTTTTCGTGTCAGATTCTGCCTTGTGGGATAAATGGTTATTTCCTCTCTTCAAATTTCCGTTGTCTCGGTTATGGACACCTTAATTATGATGAACTACTACTGATAACCAATACGAATAATTATAGGGTTCTACGTCCTAGAATGTGTGTTATTTCTATCAGTTGTAGTTTTGTCATATCCGTAGTTACAATTATGGTTTCTAGAAGCCAAGCAAACATGGTAAACTTTGCATTCAATCATCGGGCATACCACTGACCTGATAAAAACAAAATTACTTCAACCAAGGAGAAATGTTCTATAAGCTAATTAAACTCCATTATATATATATACTAGCCGATGAGCCCGACGTTGTCCGGGCTATTCAAAAACCAAATTTCAAGTCGATAGCTCCACCAGCTCCACCCAGCCCGACGTTGTCCGGGCTACTCAAAAACCAAATTTCAAGTCGATAGCTCCACCCGTATCCGAGATCTGGTCTGCGCATGCGCGAAGTTGGCGTCGCACGGGCTCGGCGACCCGATAAAATTCGTATCCGGGGAAAGATACATTCACATACCAAATTTCAAGTCGATAGCTCCACCCGTTTCCGAGATCTCGTCTGCGCATGCGCGAAGCTGGTGTCGCACGGGCTCGGCGACCCGATAAAATTCGTATCCGGGGCAAGATACATTCACATAGCAAATTTCAAGTCGATAGCTCCACCCGCCGGTTTCCGAGATCTCGTCTGCGCATGCGCGAAGCGGGCGCCGCACGGGCTCGCCAATACGACAACGTCCACCGCCTGGTCAAACTACACACACGTACCAAGTTTCGTCCCGATCGGTCGAGAATCGTAGATTTGTATAAATGACAGACAAACATACAGACAGACAGACAAACAAACAGAGGTCTTCAAAATATATATGAGACTAGCCGATGAGCCCGACGTTGTCCGGGCTATTCAAAATCCAAATTTCAAGTCGATAGCTCCACCCGTTTCCGAGATCTGGTCTGTGCATGCGCGAAGCTTGCGTTGCACGGGCTCGGCGACCCGATAAAATTCGTATCCGGGGCAAGATACATTCAAATAGCAAATTTCAAATCGTCCGGGCTATTCAAAAACCAAATTTCAAGTCGATAGCTCCACCCGTTTCCGAGATCTGGTCTGCGCATGCGCGAATCTGGCGTCGCACGGGCTCGGCGACCCGATTAAATTCGTATCCGGGGCAAGATACATTCACATAGCAAATTTCAAGTCGATAGCTCCACCCGTTTCCGAGATCTCGTCTGCGCATGCGCTGCACGGGCGTCGCACGGACTCGCCAATACGACAACGACGACCGCCTGGTCAAACTACACACACGTACCAAGTTTCGTCCCGATCGGTCGAGAATCGTAGATTTGTATAAATGACAGACAGACAGACAAACAAACAAACAGAGGTCTTCAAAATAACATTCGTATCCGGGGCAAGATACATTCACATAGCAAATTTCAAGTCGATAGCTCCACCCGTTTCCGAGATCTCGTCTGCGCATGCGCGAAGCTGGCGTCGCACGGGCTCGGCGACCCGATAACATTCGTATCCGGGGCAAGATACATTCACATAGCAAATTTCAAGTCGATAGCTCCACCCGTTTCCGAGATCTCGTCTGCGCATGCGCGAAGCTGGCGTCGCACGGGCTCGGCGACCCGATAAAATTCGTATCCGGGGCAAGATACATTTACATAGAAAATTTCAAGTCGATAGCTAAACCCGTTCCCGAGATCTCGTCTGCGCATGCGCGAAGCGGGCGCCGCACGGGCTCGCCAATACGACAACGTCCACCGCCTGGTCAAACTACAAACACGTACCAAGTTTCGTCCCGATCGGTCGAGAATCGTAGATTTGTATTAATGACAGACAGACAGACAGACAAACATACAGACAGAGGTCTTCAAAATATATATGAGATTTCACCCATATCGAGATCATAATGAATTTATCACGAAATCATGAATATATTATTTTAAATGGCATTTGCATTTAATTTTCAGCTGGAACAAAGTGGAAGCAATCAGAACTGACGTGCGTAGACAAGAGGTTTGAAAAGAAGTCAGAAAAACGTCATCTCCTCAACGCTGACGCACGCGCTACACTAAAAAGAATACTAGCAAAATTGCACTAACTTTCTCTATAACTAACGATACCCATTATGTTACCCATGCCTTGAAAAAGTGTGTCTTTCATTTGTAGAATGAGGTCCTCAGAGGGTGAATTTAGTGACGTATCCCGCACAGCGGGCTAGCATCACCAAATTCACCTTCTGGGGACCTCATTCTCATCAGGCCTCATCTTCTGGGAAGTATCTAATAACATTGTTTTCAGTTACTTTTTCCATTCTGCACAGTTTCTATATCCTTTAATTAACAGAAGATAAAATACATAATCGAGGTGACTAACGGGTGAACATTACCAACTTCAACTGTATAGGAAACTTCAATATGATGCTAGGTTTTCCATATAGCATTAAATTGAGACATCGGCAAAATTAGATTCGCAGAGGGTGAACTTAGTGATGCTAGCCCGCTATGCGGGATAGCGTCACTATAAATTCACCCTCTGGGGACCTGATTCTCCAAACGACAGACGCACTATTTCAAGGCTTGTTATTACCAGCTCTTTCTTATATATGGAAATTATATGAGTTAACAGGACATACAGCAAGAAGATCTGACATTAATTCGACTATGTACAATGAACAGTCTCTGTCAGCCGAGTGTGATATTTCGAATTCCAACTACATGTATTCTATATAAATGTTTAATTGATTCTGTGTTGACAATTCCCTCACATTGCATTTGGCGTTCTTCTTCGTTGAAATTGGGGTCCCGGTGACTCAGTTAGAAAGAGTAAACGCCTCGCTTACAGGTCGCGATGGCGAGGTTATTCCCGATAAGTGCAAACGGGTATTTTTTTGCCAACTCAAAGGGAGGTTAGGTTAATTCCACATGTCGGTCTGCGCTCCAAAATACATCTAATATTATTCGCTTTTGAATTGTTCCCGGTATCGAAATAGGTCGATAAATACTGGAACTACCTTTCTATGAGCATAAAGACGCATCGAAGTCATAACAAATACAACTTTGAACACGATGCTTGATGGGTCACAAACAAAATAACATCCATTTGAACTGGACAGCTGGCAAATGGATGTGACCATTACATCGAAAGTATTGTTCAGAGCATATATGAAGCCGCTATCTGTCAATATATCCTATACCTCCTTCCCAATTCCGTAGGCATTATTTGGGAAATGCTCGAATGAGCCATGTTCGTTTAATTCGTGATTCCGTATACATCATGGTAATTATACCGGGAGTCCCGTGTAAAATTAACAATCTATATATACGAGGTCCTCCATCACACTCCATACAGCGCCCTCTACGTTATCACTGCGATATAACACTGCCATAATGATGGTATACTTTGCAGACGATAAATCTATTTTTACATATCGTCGCGGAACTGTATTTAGTCACCTATTATCTTGTTTTGACCACCAAATTTGTTTTAAAGTTTGCAATAATGGTAATTCTTTCAGTATTGGTGAGAACAATATAGACTGAGCCATACATAGACAATTTAAATCCTAAAACAAAAGAACTAAAAGCACGTAAGAATTCCTTACCAATTAATGTCACTATGGCAGTGGTATCTCAGCGGAGCGATGAGAGATAACTCTGCCTGGAGTTTGGTCCTCCATGCGCCAATAAAAACGACAATGCCGCGATATCGTTTAGTGGCTAAGACGGCAATAAAACAAATCCATTACTGTAACATAACATGGCTTTTAAAAAAATTGTTTACGAACACGGCGTACAACCTTGATAATAGCATGCTATTGATGCAATAGTTATGATTGGTACAAGAACAAAAGCCATCTATATATTTTAATATCCGTTCTGTTTATGGCGGTTTTAACGGATGTGATATTTTAACAACAATAATACCCATCGCGATTCAAAGGCAATCCGTATCTTTAATTATGTCAGATCGTTATCTCATTGGTAAATGGTTCGTGCCACAACAAGACATGTGATACCTTACCATATAATAATGGTTCGGCTTTGGTGACACTGAGTCTTGTCCGTCATGGTTGCTGTGGTATGGTTTGTCACCCACCTCTTCGGTCGCCCGATGACTGAACCCGTTACTTCACGTGGACGTTTGATATTTCCTCAGATAAAACTATATGAACGACAATGTGCATATAAATATAAAATTTACCAAAGCTAACGGTATGAGAAGGGAATTTGTGTATTTCTACGAGTAACGGTGCTACTAATATTTTCCTTCAGAATACCTGCATACACGGTTGATTCTTGCAAACTAATTGCATGCTATACGTATACAAGCAACTTTCGGCAAAATCGCTGCGGATTGCACTATGAATTTCTTACTTCCCCTGTATATATAGTCAGATGTGTTACAGATGCATTGTATAAACAAATTTGCGTTCGTTTTCTGTCACATTATAAATGTCCGAAAACAAATGCAGGAAAGTTTGCGAATGTGTGAACGTACCCTAAACATGCGTTTTATTTATCATGGTCATTTACAAGTTCACTTTGTAGGTTAGTTCGTGTTGGAGCATTCACCCGAATCAATCGAGGAACTGATATAACTATGCGTTGAATACATATCAATTAACTTTCTGAATTTTTGCGAAAACCCTGTGCCAATGCATTCTCAACACAAATAAGTACAAATCAATAATATAAATCCTAATCATATCACCTTGCTGCGAATGTCCAGAAGTTTGAGCGGCACTATTTTCTCACATGCGGATTCGTTGTCGTCAATTCTGCGAAACGACTTTCCGCAAAAGTTACGACTTCTATTAGCTATTTGTAATTCTTATCTGTCGTAGTTCAGTGTGCGAAAAGTGTCAATTATACAAAACATCG
Source organism: Siphonodentalium dalli (assembly GCA_032622095.1). NCBI lineage: Eukaryota > Metazoa > Mollusca > Scaphopoda > Gadilida > Siphonodentaliidae > Siphonodentalium > Siphonodentalium dalli. The sequence goes on along the minus strand of CP136068.1, from coordinate 114,192,872 downwards.
AAAACCAATGTCAGAAATGGTAACGCGCTCAACATCATATATGATATACCCATGATTGTAATCATAGAATATAACATATATTGGTTTCACGAATGACCAACTCATAATTCCGTTAAAATAACAATAACAACCAGGACCTAATTAACGAACCGGCGGCCGACTCGGCCGCCTCGGCCGTCTCCGACCACAACCCCCAGTGGGCTGCATAACGAAAAATGTGTATAAAAGTTGAAATATAAGACTTACAAGTTATCCTTTTCATTTCTTGTATTTGTAATTGACATAGCTTATCACAAACCAAAAATCAACATTATTGACATAATATTGTAAAGGAAAATAATCGAAATTGAAATTCCCAACTACACCTTTTACCGGAATCGGCCTCCGGATCGCAGTTCGACTTTTAAATCCGTCCCAAAAATTCCCATTTCTATAAATAAAACGCCCATGCGCCCACTGTATACCAAGAATCAGCGAAACATTATACAATCGGAGCGCGAACTTTGTAATTGGCGTAGCTTATCACAAACCAAAAATCAACATTATTGACATAATGTAAAGGACAATAAACGAAATTGAATTTCCCAACTACACCTTTTTACCGGACTCGGCCTCCGGGTCGCAGTTCGACTTTTAAATCCGTCCCAAAAATTCCCATTTCTATAAATAAAACGCCCATGCGCCCACTGTATACCAAGAATCAGCGAAATAAAATCACGTGATATATCGAGAGGTGTATATTCGTGGTCAGAAAGGCAGCTCGGAGAGATTGATTTATGCTGCATTGCAGCTGGGTGAAGCTTGAGGAATACAGGCGCCGTAGCTCTTCGCGCATTAGATATAATTAGAGTTGTCGGACAAGAGCTTCTGGTAAAGATGACAATGGGGTGGCCAATAGACCCCTTTCGCATAACGGTATACGTAATTCGCATAATTCGATATTATTACGATAGTATTACGAATAGGGCACTATACGTCACTAGAATTTGGGTTCCCTGGTGTTGATTCCGATGCGTATATTCCACTGTTCCGATTCCACTTCCGGTTATCGAGTGTACACAGTGATCAGAAAGTAATAAGTTCGCGATCTTTCCCAGCTCCTCAATGTGGGAGATGACTGAGATTATGTTCTTAACTAGTTATCGCCATGTGGCCTTAATTATTATCTATCATTCGTATCGTATCATTCGTCGTCGTGAAACACAGGAATCTTGCGAAACACAAAGCGCTAAGCTATGACCTGATAACAGCATAATTAAGTACAAAATAATCAGGACACGCAGAACCAAAATCCCCTTACCGCGAGTGGCAAGCACGATTTTTTCTCACAAACGGAATATAATCGTCAGTTCTGTGAAAGGCTTTTTGGTCAGTCCGAAAAAAATAGCTGTAAATAGCTAATCGTAATAATTATCTGTCGTAGTTCATTATGCGAATGGTATCTATTTATTCAAAAATACAAACAAACAAGTGATAAATGAGGGGGACCAACCCCTTTTCGTACGCCGGATTTCGGGGTTAATATAGAGTATTCTGGATGCCGAGTGTCAGTACGCCGGATGCCGAAACCTGTATATTTCGTATTCCGGATGCCGAAATTACAATGACAGATATTATTTAGTGTTGTTTTTGCATTCATAATTAACTAATAATTAACATATTTAATTTTCCGACCCGCCAATAGAAACAATGACAACAATAGTGTAGACGGTGAACGCAAAATGTATAGTACGAGAGATAACTCGATCGCTTTCGGGACTTCGACTTGCGACCTTGAAAATCTAACTTAGTAAACATGGCGCTCAAATTTGAGGCATCTAGTCCAGGAGATATTGGTCGACCTCTGCACCACATGACTCAACTTCACCCCACTAATGTTCTTTCTTAATGTCTCCTCTAATTTTTTTCGGTCGTTAACCAGAAAACAAAGTGGCCGCAGAGACTCCAGACAAGATGGCGTCCATCATGGCGGCCATTTTATTTATATGCACCAGGTCTCTTTGGTCGCCGTTATAGTAAAGATGATATTACATGCGGTCTTGTTTTCCGCTCGATTCGTTATGCTAATATACAACACTTACATATTAGTACAAAATCCGACCCCAGAATCCAATATCGCGACAAAGATGGCCGCCGAAATGTGAAAATAAGCTATTTTTCTGACATTTCACCATTTATACATTTATCGTATAGAAGAGTCATTAAAAAACACAAGGCGACCATAATATACATTCATTGTGGGATATTTTTGTCCGATATCACGTTTTCCCAAATGCCGGTAAAATAGGTCAAAGCCGAATCGACGCTAATAACGCGATGTAATGTTTCGAATCAATGAATGTTATTGCTATTATAACAACACCCATGCATATATATGTGCAGTAGATACTCGAGCTAGGATTATTCTTATACCTGAGTTGAGGAATATTCACTCAAATCCAAGATGGCGGCCAAAATGGCCACCATAATCGCCGATTTTAACATCAGTGAGCGTTATTGTCACCTCAAATCCACACCTGTTTACTATTGTGAGTTGGGAACACGTAGGCGAAGAACTGTCCTTGTACCATATTCAAATACAAATCCCCCAAAATCTAAATGGCCGATATATTTTGAAAAATCAACGAAATTCCCTCATTTCCACATCATTGGGCATTATTTTCGAGACAACTGGACACATGCTGACAGTTGAGTTGGAAATACTGAGGTGAAATAATTACCTTGCATCTCATGCAAGAATTTGTTTTCCAAATTGAAGATGGTGGCCAAAATGGCGACCGAAATATGAAAACAAGCTCACATTCCTTTACTTTCTTACGATGGGCCTTATTGCTACGCGATTCATGCCACAATTACATGTTCATATGGAAAATGTATATGAAGTACTCAATTGAGTTTGGCAAATTCTCACAGTCAAGATGGCGATCAAACTGGCGGCCAGAAATTGAAAAGAAGTCGATTTTATCGCATACTAATTTCAACTTTTTGTCATTATTTCGATGGACAAAACGGTACATAATATAAGCCATCTATGAGTTCCAACATAAGTCGTAGCCTTCTGGAAGGATGAAAACCCACAATTACTAATCGCGATGTGGCATTTCGAAAACCATTCTCCACTAAGCGCCCATAATGGCCGTAACCGTATATAGGTGCGCCGAACAGTCATATTTTAACTTCCAAGAATCAAAACAACAGTACCTGAGTTTATTCTGATTTGCCACATTCAGCATTATCTGGACCAGTTTCCGTCTCTTCGTCAGATTAATCTATCTCGCTCACACCAACACAGTTTTCTAAACTTCTTTGTAGAAAGGTCCCACTAATCGGAATGTGTCAAACAATGCATATGCCGGTGCCGGTCTCTATCTGCTATATTCAGCTTTGGTAACCTGATGGGGATAACAACATGTGCACCTGGTGATCTTCCCAAACTGCCACTTCTCAATATATGGTTCATCAATTCACATACTCATCTAATGCACTGACGTACCCGGAAAACTTATGCATATGGCTTCGAATGTTGAAAGCCTGACATTTGACGGATGCCTTTCTGCTAAGGCGTAGAAGACCACAATGCATAATATACCCACACTTCTTGACCGCCTACTTGGCTGTGAGTATCAATTGCCAAACTCAAATGAATACATACTTCATATCAATATTCCATATCAACATGGCATGGTGGGTAGAAATTGCGAAACAATAACGCCCATCGTAAGAAAGTAAATGAATGTAGGCGTGTTTTCAAATTTCGGTCGCCATTTTGGCCGTCATCTTCGATTTGGAAAACAATTTCTTGTATGAGATGTAAGGTAATTACTTCACCTCAGTATTTCCAACTCAACTGTAAGAATCGGTGAGTTGTTTCGACAATAAATGTATAAATTTACGCCGAGATGCCAATATTTTCCCACAGAGACAAACCAAAGGCGATGAAATGTCAGAAAAATAGCATATTTTCACATTTCGGTGGCCATCTTGACCGCCATATCGGATTCTGGTGTCGGATTTTTGGCTAATTTGTAATGGTTGTATATTAGCATAACGAATCGAGCGGAAACAAGACCCCATGTGATATCATCTTTACTATAATGGTGCTCAAAGATACCTGGTGCATATAAAAATAAATGGCCGCCATGATGGACGCCATCTTGTCTGGAGTCTCCGCGACCACTTTATTTTTTTGTTAACAACAGAAAAAGATTAGAGGAGACATTAAGAAAGAAAATTAGTGGGATGAAGTTGAGTCCTGGGGGAAGTGCAGAGGTCGACCAATATCTCCTGGACTAATCCATCCAGATGGAATTCAGTTCATCACGCCGTCCGGAACAGCGGAGTTGTTGTTTGTCTCTGTCAAATGGAACCCATATTTCATTATCGGAGCTAAAAACCCTACTCATCAATGAGTACGGTGTTACTCAGTGGGCCGCATCGTTGGGTGTTGCGAATTTCAAAAAAAAATATCATTGAAAAGGCTAAAACCCGACCCAGAATCCCCCATGGAAGGTTTTTTTTATGCTGTGACATGGAGACGGAATGGAGCAACGTAAAGGGATAGTTGCATAGTACTCCCACGTCTCATTCGTTCGTTGAGTATATATGGTCATATATAGAATGAATTGCACATTTTATACTACCAATGCGTTGTTTTAGCTATAAACGTTTGGCAACAATGGGTTAAATTGGTATACATAGTATTCCGGATGCCACCCTCTGTTATGGAGTATTCCAGATGCCACCCCCATATTAGGCCGGATGCCGGGTGCCAGAGGGGGTGGGGTGTTCCCCCTCGTAAATCTAGAGGTGTATTTTCGTGATCAGAAAGGCAGCTAAGAGAGAGATTGATTTATGCTGCAGAACAGCTGTATGAAGCTTGGTTAATACAGGCGCGGTAACTCTTCGCGTATTGGATGTATTTAGAGTTGTCTTCTGGTAAAGATATGTATTCAATATTTCCCCGACATAGAAGTCTTTGTTCATCACATCGGAATGTTCAGACTTGATGCAATTTATCTGGATTCATAGTAAACTAGACTTATTTTATGAACCGCATGTCCTGTTTAAATTCAAAGAGAGATAATTCATTAGACAGATATAGGAGATATTTTTTTAAGGGGGAAGTCAAGTGATCAATTTTGAATGGGGATTTACATGCAAATATGCGGAGCAAAAATTACAGAGTTGCACATACTTCTGATTGTGACTTGATGTGTTATTGGAAACAACAAGTATTTATCTGGCGGGTCCGCTTGGGACATGTTCAATGATAATGTTGATGTATATATTTTTGAATTTTATATTGATTTTTCAAATGTATGTTAAGTACGGAAGCCCATTGCGGTCACATGGGTCACAATACAAAAAATTATTGCGCTTAAACGCAATAATTTTTTGTTATTGTCACCCACGTGACCGAAATGGGCTTTCGTAGTTAAGTGATGTAATTCCAGACAACATTTTTAAAATATATATTTATTGCAAAATTTTATAATTTACAAAGCGGACCCGCCAGGTAAATACCAAAATAAACCATTGGTTACATCAGATAAATGCTCTTTCAATGAAGCTACAAGTTTGAAGATATAGCTTTGTCAGCTAACCATTTCTATAATAGATAATTTTATCATTGATTAGTACTTCCCTTAGGAAATGTTCAGATAATAAGTTCAACAAAATGACAATAGGTGAAACTTACTATCTAAATATTCCGCATCATACAAATATGACATGAAAAACACATGGAAACTAATTTCAGAGATAATCCAAAAGAGATCTAAAAAAATGGAATATCCTTTGTCATTTAATATAGATGGCATTGATAGATCAGATCGTAAAGATGCTGCAGAAGCATTTAATAACTATTTTTCTAACATTGGAGCCATTGAATCTGAAAAAATACAAAGTACAGGGAACATGTTTCTTCATACCTACCTACACCATGTAATGAAACACTTTTCTTCCGCCCTACTACACCAGAAGAATTACAAAGAATCGTCTCTTCTTGTAAAGTAAAACATAGCACAGACTGTGATGGTCTTACTTCTTCACTAATGAAGAGTGTCATCAATGAAATTTCCAAACCTCTAAGCTATATTATTAATCTATCTATGGAAACTGGAATTATTCCTGACAACATGAAGATAGCACGGGTCATCCCTTTATTTAAATATGGAGATCCAAAACTGTTAGAAAATTATCGCCCTATTAGTATTCTTCCTACATTTTCAAAAATCTTAGAAAAAATTGTTTAAGACTTGTCGAATTTATTAACACGCATGATGCCCTCTATCACAATCAATATGGATTTCGTAAAGAACACTCCACAATTCACCCGATACTGAAGTTAATTAACGACGTGGGTGTAAATAATGATAAGAAAACAAAAGATTGTACACTCTCTGCTGTTATCGACTTCTCCAAAGCTTTTGATACAATAAACCACAAAATTATATTAAAAAAACTTGAAACCTATGGAATAAGAGGTAAAGCCAATCATTGATTTAGAAATTATTTGAATAATAGATTTCAATTAGTGGATCTAGAAGGTAGGGTTTCATCTAAACTTCCCATTACATGTGGAGTCCTCCAGGGATTTGTGGCTGGGCCGATTCTCTTTCTGATTTATGTAAACGATATGCACAAATCTACTGCCTTGTCATTGTTATCTTTTGCAGATGACACCACTGTGTACTCCTCAAACCATAACCTTGATTATTTGTATGACAACTTTAACAATGAACTTGCAAAACTAAGTAAATGGTGTCGAACTAATAGGCTATCACTAAACACTAAAAAAAAAATATATATATGCTGATACAACCTAAAAATGGCCCATATATAGTTGGAAATAACACACTAACTATAAATGGAGAGCAAATTATAAGAATTGGAGTAGACTGTCAGGAAAAATCATTTAAGTTTCTTGGAATACACATTGATGAACACCTATCATTCGAACACCACGTGAAAGCTGTTTGTGCAAAAATTAGTAACACCTTATATGCTATAAATCGAGTAAAAAATTTCCTTCCGTTTGACTGTCTCCGTATGCTGTATCTTACATTAGTATACTCCCATATTCTCTATGGAATTGAGCTATGGGGCAATGCCGGTACCCACAACCAAGTTGTTGTTTTGCAGAAAAAAGCTATCCTATTGTATGGATAATGAATATAATATAATTACATGACATCGGATTCAGGGTTCTCTTCAGTTGTTATGTAAACAACTCTTATAAATACAGTGAAAGTTATTTCATAAAAAAAACATCGCCCTAAGACATGTAATTGCGAATCAAATCTGTTGTTCTGGGATATTTACATTGCTCTGGCCTTATGTAATTTAAACCTTCACCATTTAGTCAGAATTTGTTCAACTGTTTGTTTCCATAACAAAGATATTGAAGGCCCATATAATGTTCGAGTCACCGATAGTGCCTTGATATACGGTTTTAATAACAATCTATGACATAAAATATGATTCAGAAGGTGTCCATAGAGTACTAGAAAATATCTGAAATCATAGAAACATTTTCCCCGTCTCGCTCCCAGAAAGCAACATAATTCAAACTAAGATATAAAGTTATTCCACTTCCATTGAAAATAATAGACTTTGCAGTACAATACAGATGAAACCTGAGCACAGAAAACATGTCGATAACTTAGCAAAAGCAACATGTTCACAGTTTACTACACCGGATAAGGTGACACTACAATGTTTTGGAGCTTACTCTTTCAAATGGTACGGCATATCTATTATATATTTTGGAACTTCTGTCTGTATGTGTGAATGTATGTATGTATGTATGTATGTATGTGTTATAGACTCGAAAACTGCTCGAACGATCCGACTCAAATTTGGTATGTATGCCTACTTTGATCCCAGGAACAAACATGGGCTGGTCCAATTTCACGTGCAACCGTATCCTTGACCTTGGACTAGCTCATATACACATGTAGGATCATATAGGTATGTTTCCTCCGAATACTAATCTTGTCAACGTTGTTCCCTAAATAGTCCGGACGAAGTCGGGCACATCAGCTAGTATTTTATGTGAAAATTAAGTGGGCCTTTAACCCAAGTCTATCTATTGTTCCTTGTTCTTCCATATTGATGATGGTTTTACAATCTTTATTGTTTTTCAAATTTACCCATTGCGAGCGCTTTAAGTCCGTTTAAACGAGGAACTCTATTCATAGATATAGAAACATGTCGGTGTTGGTCAACAGTTGGAAATTTCATGCCCGAAATAACTTCAGCCGAAAGATAATTTCAAATTGTTCCGACAGGTAAATTTTCCAACCATGCCGTATTTTAGTATAAAATATGTCCAACGTTATGTGGTGTCAGGTGGACATTAGCAAGTTGGAAAGCCTGAGGTACAAGTTGAAAATTTCAACCGAAGGGGGTGAAATATTATGGAAATATAATAGCAAAAATAGCGAAACACATCAATACGAGATAGAAAAACAGACCAAGACATGATTGAGGTATGTGTCCTTCAGATAATAAGTTCAACAAACAATACATAGGAATTCTTCTGCACTTGTATTATCTTTTCGGATGTCGTCTGCTCACATAGTATCCTGAACATCCCTCCAGCTGACAATATAGACCATTACATTGTATACTACTACAACTGGTGGGATAATTCATTAGTAAAGAAAGGGTAAATATGTATACATGTGTCCAGTAGACAAGGTTCACGTATATTTAGTAGTGGTTACAGACTTACAGTTGGCTCCGGTTATCTCCCTTCCGAATTAAACAGGATACTCATTAAAGGTGGATTATCTCTTTGTAAACATGTATTATATAGTTACCGGGGTATAAATTATTAGGTATGAATCGAAGACTCCTGTCCGGAAATGCTTCTATCGATTAATATTTATTTTATTTGAATATTTTCATGCCTAAAAAGGTGTCGTTGTTCAGCTAACGAACAATAGTGGTTACTGTTAACAGAGACAAGAAATTTTATTGTGTAATTTTGTCATAAATAAACGTTAATTAGTCTCATTGTCGCTTATTGCTATGGAATACAACAATGCAATTAATCAATCTGGGACATTTGACGTTCGGGGCATAGCTATGGGAACACCCTAATGATCTATATCGCTATATGATATCGCCCGAATGGTCTGTACTAAAAATAGACAAATAAAGTGTCCCAATTAATCATAATAAAATATTCGAAATAAAATCAATATTAATTGATAGAAGCCTTTCCGGACAGGGGTCTTCAGTTCATATTTATTATTTTATACCCAGGCAACTATTTCAAATTTGTTATTTAAAGAGATAATCCATCTTTAAATATAATTCCAACATTGTGTGGCACGTGTTAGTCAGATTGAATGCCAAATTATTGCCCACACTTGGATATATGGATATAGGTCAAGGGGATGGGTACAAACTTGAGTTTAGTGTGCCTGTCATTTGCAGAATGAGGTCCCCATAGAGTGAATTTAGTAACGCTATAGCGGGATAGCATCACTAAATTCACCCTCTGTGGACCTCGTTCTGCATGGCCTCATCTGCAATGGGAGACATAAACCCAGATTGAAGTTCCCAAATGGTGAATATTGTGATGTACACCCATTGGGAACCTCGATTATGCAATGTGTCGTCTGCAATTTGTGGATATAGAGAAACTAAACTAAAAAAAGAAATATAATCTATGTGAAGAAGTTTCAATAGAAATATGTCAATAAAGAAACTTTCCAGAGAAGATAAGGCCTAAGCAGAATGATGTCCCCCAGAGGGTGAATTTAATGATGCTAGCCCGCTATGCGGGATAGCGTCACTAAAATCACCCACCGAGGACCTCATATTGCAAATAACACACTCTGAACTCAGGATTGGATGGGTAAAATCGAAAATTCTAAGGTGAACACCCCGCCCCCAAAAGAGGTAATCTGGCCCCGTCTCTGAGATATGTCCAACTCAAATGTTCTAGATGTTATACGTGGCGGTTCAACATCTGCGTCTGTCAACAGTTTTCTGTGTTTCTTGTCGCTTTCATTAATTATTCCATATTTATTCATATCATCATTGTTGGCCCATGTACACTTTTCTCCGTTGCCAGTTTGCATACCATAGCTCTATCCGGGTCCCAATCCGGTTCAATAGTATCGTCTGTTGGAACTGTTCCTTTGTTTTCTCCGTCTGCAATGTGATCCGCGAGAGGTACACCGCGCGTTTCCGGAACAAGCCACACCACTCCACTCCCGATGAACGTGAGCACAGCAACGATAACGTACACAAATACACCGTCCTTGTATTTCTGAAATAACAAGCAATATAACAATAACACGAAACAGCACAAGGGACTATTAGCGGCCCGAGACGAAGTCGAGGACCGCTAATAGGACCGAGGGCTGTTATCTTAAATATCTCAAAATTAATCCAGGTACATTAGTTCACAAATCAAACAAAAATATCAAACATAAAATATTAGGGGGGCCACAGGGGGAAATACACAAGCAGTGGAGAGTAGAGTTGTATGATGATATGGTCAACAAAGAAACGTGGGAACAAACTAAGGACATACCGTCTCTTCAAGAACAACATCATTTTAGAACCCTATCTCATAAACCCAACCCCACAAAGCAAACCGACTATTAACAAATTCAGAATAAGTGCTCATGATTTATAAATTGAAAGAGAAAGATATATTGGAGTAGACGAGAAAAATCGAACTTAATTTGTAACTTATCACGTGGTGACGAAATTCATTTTTACTAGTATGTACCGCTTTGAATTACGAAGCTAGAAATATTTTTTTAGGGAAATGGAAATACATTGCCCTAACATATCAGATTTAGAAAATGAGGTCAAATTTATATGGATTATGTCTGCGGAGGATGAAAATATCATACAACATCTAAAAGTCTATATCAAGCATCCTCACCGAACCAGAAATGAAATACTCAAAGAGGGTGGCGATACTTGATTAATACTTAGCTATCCAGCATATACGGACGGACCTATTACTATATTGTTTCATATATGTAACCGTACAATTCAGTTCTATATAAATTATGTAACATTACATTTTGTTCGAAACCATTAGCACAATTTCACAACACCTCATTTGATTTTAATTCAGTTGAGCAAGGGCTCCCCAGTTATCTAGCACTTTCAGATAAGGTCCCCTTTATACTATATACAACATACATGTACAGTTACTATATTTCGCAGTACATCTAATCCATCAGTATATCACCTTAGACTGTGTGTTCTAATTCTCATGTGCATCTCGACTTAAAGTCGCTATATAATAGCTTGATTGTCGAATGCAAAGGTCCTTACCTTAAGCACAAGAAGATCGGGCAAATATTTAACCTTTCATTTCCTATTGACCAATCAACCCAATCATATTTTGTCTTATGTTATTAATTTATTATCGTTATTATGTATGATTACTCTGCTGTAATAGTCGTTATGATTAACACATTATTCTATTCTATTCTATTCATTCCATAGGGCCGTCAATAAATTATAATGCCGGTACGATCATGTTATTACTACTATTACCACAGATTAGGCCATTTGACCCAATTGAGGATTCAATTTCAATGCCACTGGAATAATGAAGTAGATTAAGAGAGAGATATTTCCAAGAACATTTAAATTTAATATAATTTGAACACTGACTCAATTAAACTTTAACACTATATATACATGTAATTTAACAAGCATTTGTAGTACATGTGAATTGTGCTGTCGTGAAATGTACATGCCCCAGCCATGATACTTGATGCGAGTGGATGTTCATTCAGACTTGTCAGCTGACACGGATTCTCGAAAATAGGAGAGAAAAACCAGCATTGAAGACCAGTGACAAACGATGAGAGGTTGATTTATATATATTGTTTTGGATTGAACTCCTTGCTCAATTTAACAAAACCAATTTTATTTTTTTTTCATTCAACATTGTGAAAATATAGATATAACACCGTTATAACATCCGCCAGGGTACCCCGGGTCACCACACCAAATTTGGTTGAATTCGGTCCAGGGGTCTGTGAGAAAAACCAGACAGATCCTACTCGCTTATTTACACATTTATATAGATGAAAAGCAGTCACAGCACTATACCAGACTTGGATACTTCTAACATGTCTTGTGGGAGATCATGCCAGACATGCAAATAATTCACTGATTGGCTTGATGCACTGATGACAGTTATTTTCTAGCCATTGATAGTCACATTAATGTTTGAGACAGTTGCTCGCTCTTTTTTCGTGCGCACAATGGTCTAGGTTTAGTTACATCAGGACAAGTTTATTTATTTCAGTTTTACATTTCTAGAATCTTTTTTCCCCAAGGTAGTCGCGAAGGAATATTTTCACCCCCGTCCCATATATAACATGCCATAGCTTAATATCATCTCCGCTGAGGCCCACATGAGGTCCCAGTAACATAAATATGGTGTTTTTGCAGTTATACATTATAATAATATGTGTTAAACTGTTACAAAATATGAGCACAAAATGTCTTTTGTAAAAAACGCGTTTTTTTGCCCCTCGGGCCACCCACACCCCGGCATACGTTCCTGCAAATTTGGTATTGAGAAAGTTATTTATGCACACTTACGCTTGGGACAATAATTCAGCCATATATCGTGATTTCCATTCATAGAAGCACTGCCGTGTTGGGAAAATATGGTACATCTTTTCATTATTTTCTTAAAAAACACGGTAAGTCGGATGTTGAAGAGACATATCTCGCGTGATAATAAACGAGATCTAACTTCCGGTCATTTGCCGGGCCGCGGAGCGATAATGAACAGAGCTTTTCATTATCGGCACACGGCCCGGTGTTTTGGTAATTGGTGAAAGAACATGTAACTTTCGGAGTTTTATGTTACAGAGCTAACATAATCACCCAGATCGCCTAAGGACATGCACGGTTCCCACACGGGAAGACCATTTGCCTCCCAAACAGCGTTCCTTATCTCTTTGAATTATCGTCCTAATTATGTGCCAGCGGGGATCGCGTTTCTGTGAGAAGTCTACCATGTGGTTCGCTTATATTCTTCCCGCATCACTTCATAGTAAACTCGTACCCGCGTCAGTTTGATTGTTACCTTTTGTGTGAGAAAGTTTCATTTTCCCACCGCCACCCCTCCTCACTCCTGGCATCACATAATTACATTTCTCGTGGGAACGCATTACATTGGTACATATCAATGCGAGACGTTTGATGTACACACCTCGCAATTGTTGTCTTATAATGAGTTTTACTCGGCTAACTCCTTTCTAAGACACTTCCCTGTCCACATGGTCTGATGTCGATCCATGTATTACGCTATTGTTATATGTCGTTTTGTCTTTTGGTTTTCTTGTTGATGAAGGTATATGCTTCATATATGTACTGTTGTTACTATTACCCACTTGTATTTTATTTGATAACCTGTATTGTCAACATGGGTAATTAGAGCGAACACGATCCGTCCATGAATAGCTTGACATGTTCCTCGGGTAGATGGAGGATCATATGGCTGGCTTCCCTCCGTTTTTTGGTCTAGGGATTCATCCGATAAATGATAATCACGGCCCCTTCCTTTATAATTATGCTCTTATGTCACGATATTTGCTTCCGCTCCGCAACGCCATTTATCGAGGACATGTATCTAAGCCGCGAACAACAATGGACAACTGCATGACAACAGACTGCATTTCAAGTCCACACCGCCATTAACCATATCTTCCATCACGCACACGTGTTCTCGGGTGCCATTCTGCTCTGCAACCATGTCACCGCGGACATATATCTTCACCGAGAACAACTAACTGGACAAATGCATGACAACAGACTGCATTTCAGGTCCACACCGCCACTGACCACGTCTTCCATCACGCACATGTGTTCTCGGCCACAATTCCGCTCCACAAACATGTCACCGAGGACATGTATATGTTACACGAAAAACAAGTGGACAACTGCATGACAACAGACTGCTTTTCATGTCCACATCTTGCTAGCGTTCTCCGGAGATTGTGTCTTCCGACGTCACCATGCTTACGGATGCTCTCCGCTTCGTAAGGTCAACCACGTTTTCTTGGACCGCCAAGTAATGGGTACCTACCAGGGCCCACCAGTGTCTGCGTCTCCATCGTCGGCGCTCTTACGGATGCTCTCCGCTTTGTAAGGCCTACCCTCCACCAGGCTTACGGATGCTCTCCGCTTCGTAAGGTCAACCACGTTGTCTTGGGCCGCCAAGTAATGGGTACCTACCAGGGCCCACCAGCGTCTGTGTCTCCGTCGTCGGCGATCTTACGGATGCTCTCCGCTTCGTAAGGCCAACGGCGTTCTCTTGCGCCGCCAAGTAATGGGTGCCTACCAGGGCCCACCAGCGTCTGCGTCTCCGACGTCGGCGCTCTTAAGGATGCTCTCCGCTTTGTAAGGCCAACGGCGTTCTCTTGCGCCGCCAAGTAATGGATACGGGGGTGATACAATTATGTATTCGATCCCCAAAAACATTTCCATCTTATTAATTAATGTCACGTGAGTCTAATTGCTACACTTTAGTAAGCAATTAAAGGTACATTTAAGACTTTTAAGATGCTAGTTGCGACGCGAGTTTAATTGGTCACATGTAACATTGACACGTTAATTGCCATTAACCATTCTTAGATCGTACTTACATGTAACACAATCGTTTAATTAAACTCGTGATTTAGATAGAGCGAAGCCAGCTGTTTTGGTCCTCATATAAGCCAAGTATATTAATATTATAGTCAATATATTATCATATTATATAATAAACATATTTATATTCAATATTAGCTGTGTATCATTAAACAATACGCTATTTGGAACGCCCCGAAAAAGGCTACCAATGGTCTAGAGAATTCCATATAAAGTGGTAATATAAAACGATTAAATATATAAAGGATCTCCAACGAATTATGTCTGGGAGTCGTAGACGAGTTGTGAATCAAATATATCAAACGAGTTTCATAAAATATTATATCCCAACATAATGAGTTGAAGATATTGTATATAACATAAAAATTCCTTTTTAACAAATCGAAATCTTTAAAAGGAGCTGAAAATGCCTGCAAAATGCATACACTCACGGCGTTGGCTGAGACGCTTCAAAACCGTATACGGCAGTATTGAGCGCTCTGGCTGGTGATATATAGATCCCCCAATTTGCCTCTTTTTTGTGTGTCTATATTCGTTAGTACAACGAAGTTGGACAAGAATTTAACTTTAATGAACAAAGCAATCATTTTGCAATGTCTGATGTTGGTATCACCCGCGGCTTTTCGAAATTGTATTAATCCGCACGGTAATTTCGTTGGCGCGATGCTATGTATCCCGGGCAGCACGCGTATATTCGTCACTATATAGTGAGATATAAGGAGCTATTTAATGGCTTGCAATGATATAATAGGGGTTTCGTGTGATATTGAACAATATCTAATCAGGTTTCATGATTAGATGGCGTTGCACATTCAATCTGAGTAACAAGTGCCATGCAATGATAAAATTATATTTCAAAATGAGTATCCTTATTTAATCGGAATTGGGTTAACACTTTACCCAACAAACCGGCCAAAACCGGCCAAATAAAGCTTCAACAGCCTAAAATAACTTCGGTCTGTCTCAATAGAACCATACAAATATGGATATCATTGGAACCGGCTCCTTGACCACATTGTGATAGTTACAATTATGCCCTGTGCCAATGCATTCTCTTATATATGCGAGTCGACCATAGGTCGCCTCGCATATATAAGAGAATGCATTGGCCTAAATTCTTTAACAATTTTATAATTTTTAATGTGTTAAGCCAATGCATTCTCTTATATATGCGAGGCGACCTATGGTCGACTCGCATATATAAGAGAATGCATTGGCACAGGGCCCTTCTGTTGGGTAAAGGGTTAACCAAAGCCAACTATCCACTAAAAATATACTTCCTTTTGGAATGACTAATATATTGACTAAATAACGTAGATATTCAGAATTAAAAAAATATATAAACATTTTTGTTTAATTAGACGCACCTCACAAGTAGCGGAGAAATGTTTTTTAAAGGGCGGCCCAAAAGCTTCCCAAATCCGCCGAAAACCTCCACCAAGCCCCCCCCCCCCCACAAGCACAGTATGTGTAAGAGCGGCCCAAAACCTCCACCAAGTCACCACCCACAGTATGTGTAAGAGCGGCCCAAAATCTCAACTAAGCCACCGCACAGTATGGGTAAGAGCGGCCCAAAACCTCCACCAAGCCCCCTCCCACGCATATAGTATGTGTAAGAGCGGCCCAAAATCTCAAACAAGCCCCCGCACAGTATGGATAAGAGCGGGAACAAATCTCAACCAAGCCCCCGCACAGTACGGGTAAGAGCGGCCCAAAACCTCAACCAAGCCTCCCCACACCGTATGTGTAAGAGCGGCCCAAAAATCTCCACCAAGCCCCCACACAGTATGGGTAAGAGAGGCCCAAAACCTCCACCAAGCCCCCACACACATTATGTGTAAGAGAGGCCCCAAACCTCCACCAAGTCCACACACACAGTATGTGTAAGAGACGTCGGTACGAAACGAGTGCGCGGTAGCGCACGAGTTTCTTACCAAAACGTCTCTCACTCGAATGAATTATGTAACGTAATTGTCGGAACTAATTGATTACTCTATTTATTACACTTCTGCATCAATTTGGTTCGCCAAATATGATTAAAACACACAGATTTAATGCATAAAATTCCCGATGTGGAGAAAGATTAACCACCTAAATTTCAGTCAAGATCTGTAAATGACGTAACGTCAATAACGTAACGGGAAATGACATAATTCACCAGTGACATTACCATTTTTAATTAGCGGCGTTTTCAAATTGAAATCGCGCATAGGAGTGTAATAAATTAAGATTAAAATGGGTATCGTAAAAAATAACCTGATAAAATGAATGCATCTTTAAGAGAAGAACGATTATTTTCCTAATTTATATAAATTTTGTTGCAGTGAAATGTCCATCCGTTGTAAACTTCTAATTATAGGGGTATTATTTGTTAGGGTGGAACTTTTCAACATTTACGAATATTGAGATAATGTGTTTAAAGATGGAAACTTCTGGACTGATTTCAGAAGGGATGGGTGCAGTTGCATATTCAATGCCCCCTATAACGGATACCCTATAACTGCGTCCCTGCGTGTTTACATTCATATTATATTATTCCGCCACCAACCTATGTTGGTATAATACGTATGTAGGTATATAATATCTCTAATTATTTCAGTGTACACGAATGAATGAGAAAAATATATTTCCGTATATAATGTATAGGTTGTATATAATCTGCCGTAGAGCACTTACCAAGTAAAGTAAAACTGGTCCTAAAATTCCACCAAATCGAGCGCAGGTATTACAAACGCCAAATGCAATCGACCTGAAAATCATTTTAATTTCAAATCTTTTATCTCAATAAAGTATACGGTTTGTGATATATATAAATTTAAAAACACATCTAACAGGTACATAATTATAAAAGAGTATATGATTATTAATATATGCATTGAAATCACATCCAGCCAAAACTTATGTCATGAAACCTTTGAGTATGATGGAATGGAAACTCTTCCCTTTGAGAACAAGAACATATCCGACAGCACAAACCAGAACATATACGACAGCACAAACCCGAAACAGGATAATGCCTATTTGAATGATGTTCACTGTGAATATCGCAACGTTGTTTATATGGAATCATTGAACATAATAATAATGACAACAACAACACAAACAACAACAACGACGACAACAAAACAACAACAATAACAACAACAATAATAACAACAACAATAACAACAACAAGAACAACAATAACAACAACACGAAGAACAACAAGAACAACAAGAACAATAAAACAACAACTAGAACAACAACAACTAGAACAACAACAACACCAACAACAAAACAACTAGAACAACAACACCAACAACTAGAACAACAACAAGATATAACAACAACTAGAACAACAACAAGAACAACAACAACTAGCACAACAACAACTAGAACAACAACAAATAGAACATCTTGAGGCCACATCCAAACAGTACCAACAGCAACATAAAAATACAGACAGAAAAAGAAAACAAAGAAATAGAACACAACAATTTATGTCAAATGTATCCCATGTATTGTTTAAATGTCTTACCATTTACAATCCCCATATAACATTTCCAAAGTGGGTTGTAGGGTATGGTTGTGGGGGAGAAGAACACTCCTTCCAAAAATCCTCCCGGGTCTTTCCCAAATCCCTAATAAATGTCAACTCCCATATTAAGGACCAGAGAAGCGACCTCGAATTTATTACTATATGATGTATTTGAGCATTTTGTTTAAAAACTCGAAACCGTTATCGTAACTACGGATATGGAGAAACGACAACTGATAGAGGAATTCGAAATTCTTATTAGTAGTAGTTCATTATGTGAACGGTGTCCGTTGTTACCTTATGACGGTCGGGAATAATTCTGACTCGAGGACGGCTGCCCCATTCCAGACGACCTCGATCATACCTTTGGCAAGAATAACACACGCCACCATTGTTCTGTCTACAACGACGGAATCTAAAATAAAACATTATCATCCCTGGTCAAGTTGAATTGCCATGATGCTGCTAGGGCAAACTGATGCTGTTAATAACAAATACCTTTATTTGTTCGAAAGTTGTATTTTTTCGGGGTGTTCAGATAATCTGAACATAGCCAGAAAAGCCATTTTAAATGTGGAAGAATACGGTCCGTAAATGCCACGTATATTTCAAATTTATGGACATTTACGTGATCCTTAATATGCCGTAAATCTAGACATTAAATGGAAAATACGTGGACATTTAAATGCAAATAAATTCCAAAGCCGTAGATAGTTTGTTCAGACGAGGATATCGTTGGTTCTTCGTTAGCCATGGTTAACCTTGTAATGTGATTGACTACTCTACGATCTTTCCATCTACGGTGTGTACGTACACACGACTCGCGATTCCGTCGCAAGTAGAGGTAACAGAGGATACGCCACGATTTCGCATCTATAAACAAACAGTGCTTGATATATTTATATTTCACTCGCGATCTTGTTGTGAGCATGCGCAGTCCAACTATCGGTTACTCCCAAAGTCGGAAAACTTTCCACTTACGATTAAATCTTGGTCGTCTGAACGCTCACTTAAGATATGTAATTGAACGAATGTGATGGAGGGATACAATAGCATATATGTGACCCGCCATGTCAAATCCAGTCGTAAGTCGGGATTGTTTTACCCTGTGCCAATGCATTCTCTTATATATGCGAGTCGACCATAGGTCACCTCGCATATATAAAAGAATGCATTTGCCTAACAATTTTTTATCATTTTTTTTAAATAAATGTTTCTTACAATTTTTAGGACATAAAATAAAAAACATCCATTATCCTGCAGGGAGCCCCACACATATATAGAAGCATATAGAAGAGTGTCGTCTGCTCATGTTTGTCTGGGGATCTGTATGGGTGAAATTATAAAATTGTTAAAGAATGCAAGAAAAAATTATTAAAATTGTAAAAAATTGTTAGGCCAATGCATTCTCTTATATATGAGAGGCGACCTATGGTCGACTCGCATATATAAGAGAATGCATTGGCACAGGGTAAAAAAAATCCCGACTTACGACTGGATTTGATATGGCGGGTCGCATATACCAGAACTTCACTCCCATAAAATGCTATATTATTTTGACAAGACGGATCTTATTCCATAGACACCACAGACATCTCGGAAAAAGAAACCCCAGTTAAACAAAGCTATACCACAAACTAATATTATACCTCTCAACAGACCAGTATTGAAAAATGTGTGTGTTACAGACGTTATTGAAAGCTTGTCATGCTGATCGGGTCGAAAACAAATTGGATTTGGGGGAAAATGACTCTGTGAATGTACTCAGTGACATGGGACGAAAAATTGGGTCGAAACTTTAAAAATGGGTTGAAAGTAGGGAAAGTCGGGAAATTGACGGAAAATTAACGGGATAACTCCAGAATCGTTCATAGCCACCTCAGCCAAACATTTTGGGCCGAAAAAAATGTTGGGTCGAGTTTGCAAAAGTAGGTCCAAAAGTGGTCCGAGTGCTGTTCGGGCCGAAAATGACCGGAATGACCCCCAACTTCGTCCATAGCTACTCCAGTCAAACATTTTGGGCCAAATCCCAATGTTTTCGACCCGAGCAGCGTTCGACCCACCTTTTCAAGCTCGACTCAACAAATTTTGAATGAAATTGAAAAATAAAAACGAATGTGGGGTCCTTCCGGTCATTATCTGATTTATGACGAATAAGGAATATGGAATAAGGAACACATTCACGTTGCTTTCTGGATAATATATCATCTGGTTGGTTATTGGAATTATTTGCCCAAAAATTCCACTAAATTACATTTTATTCCACACTCATCGACGCGATGCACATGTATTCAACAACACGAGCCATTGGATACATATTAGTGTATACCTCTAATGGAATACAAGCCGGAACTATTCTTGTTGACGTTGTCGCCAAGAAAGATGACGTACATTACGTCAACGATTCTATTCGGTTGATGCCCAGAAAATTACTGGTTATTCATCACAATTAAATCACAATAAAGGTAGTGTTAGTATCAATGATGGTGACAGTAATGGATTTAATTTATATGACACAACGGTGTAGAATAAATACAGAACACAACTTGCGTCATAATCTCGAATCTTTTATCGAACTCGTTGCGGGCGGCGCATAGTTACATTTCGCTCGAGCTACGCTCTCGCGAAATATATCCTTGCGCCATTCGCAACTCATTCGATAAGAGATTCTCGATTAAGATGCGCGTTGTGTTCTGTCTATTTCACCTTCCCAGTGACTAAGAACAGTTAGTCATTTTGACTAACATCTATATATATATATATATAACCCGTCGTCTGTATGTGTGTGTGTGTAACTGTGTATCTGTGAGTGTGTATGTGTATAACTCGGTCACGCTTTTGGCGCGTTTATAACTTTTTAACCATGAATCCAATGTGGCCCAAATTTGTACAACGGACTATAGTGTGGCATAAAAGGTGACTCACCAAATTTCACGCCGATTGGTCCAAGCAAACCTGAGATCTAACATTGTCCCCAAATGCAATATCTGCACTCAAGTAGACACTATTTCTTATGACGTTTGTCCAAATGACGTCATTGACGTCGAACGCAAACCGACACTTGCTTTGCTATTGTAGGCGAAACTTCCATGCGCTCAACCAAAGCGTTGTTGGAAATAAGCGCTAAATTAATGTGTCAGTTCAGGTTCATTGTGAATTTAGATAACGAATGTTGATTTTGTCGCGGAAGTGCATGTATAGTTGGGTGTAGTCAAGACTCGAACGTTCTACCGTCGTTGGGAATGGGTGGATGAAGTGGGTGCAGAGTCAAGACTCGAACGTTCGTCGTTGGGCATGGGTGCTAATATGGTATTTTAATTCGCCAGTTGGGTTTGAACATAAGTAAATAATGCTGTCTTTGATACGAAAGTTGTGCATTGAGTGTGGTATCGAATGAGTACCGGTATACACGGAAGATGGCGAATGGACAGTCTGACCTCCCGCCAGTGGGTACAGTGAACTCGCCAAACTCAGTTAGAAAAATCACATTCACGGGACAGGCCTAATAATAGGGCATGCGGTGTAAACAATACTGCCGACGCTAATTAATGTTCTTTTAATATTTCGGTTGAGTGCAAATCTGATAAAAGAATAAATGCTTAAAAGATCACAATGTGCGCGAAGCGCACGCAGTTTAAATTCATATAATGTGCGCGAATCTCACCAAGGGGCTGCAGGCCCCCCGCCAAATAAAGGTTCCGAATAGAGCCTGCTTCAGTTAGTAGGCCCTATAGATAAAGTAAAATATCTTGATTGTTGTGTTCCATATGTGCCTGCATATACGTTGGTTGGGGAGATGATGGTGGGGGCAGAAATATAGTTTTATTAAAATAAAGTGTTCCTACAAATGGGCCGCGCAGTGCAGGGCGTGTGATCATTATAGGCTGCATGCTGAATACAGCTTCCAAAGGGAGTCCGTTTAAAATGTGCTGCAAGCTCCCTATATATATGTGCACGAAGCTCGCGCAGTTTAAGATAATATAATGTGCGCGATGCGCAGAAAGGGACTGTAGACCCCTCCCCGCCAATTAAAGTCTCCAGAATTGAGCCTGTTTCAGTATAGATATAAAGTACAATATTTTGATTGTTGCGTTCCATATGTGCATGCATATACATGGGTTGGGGAGATGGGGTTGGGGTAAAAATACAATTTTATTGAAAAGTGTTCATACAAATGGATCGCACAGTGCAGGTGTATGATAATTAGGCGGCATGCGGAATACAGGTTCAAAATGTGCAACAAGCTCCCGAATGAAGGCTCCCGAATTGAGTATGTTTCAGTCGGTGCATAGTAGTATTTAAATAATATACTGATTTTGTTTCGTTCAATATGTCCATGCGCATATGTAGACTGGGTGCGTAGAAATACAATTTTAGTTAAATAAAGTGTTCCAACGTGCATCCAGTAACAAAAAAAGATAAGCATGACCATTCCATGTGTCCATGAAAGCGAACACTAGAAAATAACAAAGCACATTTACATACCCGTCATTTTGTGACGGGCAACCCCCTAGTCGATATATATAAAACCCGTCGTCTGTGTGTGTGTGTGTGTGTGTGTGTGTGGGTGAGGGTGTGTGTGTGTGTGTGTATAACTCGGTTACGCTTTTGGCGCGTTTATAACTTTTCAACCATGCGTCTACTGTGGCCCAAATTTGTACCACGACCTATAGTGTGTCATAAAAGGTGACTCACCATATTTCACGCCGATTGGTCAAAGCAAACCTGAGATATAATATGGTCCCCAAATGCAGCATTTGCACTCAAGTAGACACTATTTCTTATGACGTTTGTCGAAATGACGTCATTGACGTCGAACGCAAACCAACACTTGCTTTGCTATTGTAGGCGAAACTTCCATGCGCTCTACCAAAGCGTTGTTGGAAATAGGCGCCAAATTAATGTGGCAGTTCATGTTCAGTGTGAATTTAGGTAATGAATGTTGATGTTGTCACGGAAGTGAATGTATTATATAGTGGGGTGTTGAGTCAAGACTCGAACGTTCTACCGCCGTTGGGAATAGGTGGATGTACATGTAGTGGGATGCAGAGTCAATACTCGAACGTTCGTCGTTGGGAATGGGTGCTAATATGGTATTTTAATTTGCCAGTTGGGTTTGAACATAAGTAAATAATGCTGTCTTTGATACGAAAGTTGTGCATTGAGTGAGGAATCGAAGGAGTACCGGTATAATCGGAAGATGGCGAATGGACTAATAATACAGTGTAAACACTACTGCCAACGCGAATTGATGCTCTTTTAATCTTTCGGTTGAGTGCAAATCTGATACAAAAAATGTTTAAAACATCAAAATGTGCGCGAAGCGCACGCAGTTGAAGTGCATATAATGTGCGCGAAGCTCACAAATGGGCTATATGCCCCTTCCCGCTAAATAAAGGTTCCGAATTGAGCCTGTTTCAGTTAGTATAGATAAAGTAAACATATCTTGATTGTTCCATATGTGCATGAATATACGTGGGTTGTGGAGATTGGGGTGGGGGTAAAAATACAGTTTTATTGAAATAAAGTGTTCCTACAAATGGGCCGCGCAGTGCAGGGCGTGTGATCATTATAGGCTGCATGCTGAATACAGCTTCCAAAGGGAGTCCGTTTAAAATGTGCTGCAAGCTCCCTATATATATGTGCACGAAGCTCGCGCAGTTTAAGATAATATAATGTGCGCGATGCGCAGAAAGGGACTGTAGACCCCTCCCCGCCAATTAAAGTCTCCAGAATTGAGCCTGTTTCAGTATAGATATAAAGTACAATATTTTGATTGTTGCGTTCCATATGTGCATGCATATACATGGGTTGGGGAGATGGGGTTGGGGTAAAAATACAATTTTATTGAAAAGTGTTCATACAAATGGATCGCACAGTGCAGGTGTATGATAATTAGGCGGCATGCGGAATACAGGTTCAAAATGTGCAACAAGCTCCCGAATGAAGGCTCCCGAATTGAGTATGTTTCAGTCGGTGCATAGTAGTATTTAAATAATATACTGATTTTGTTTCGTTCAATATGTCCATGCGCATATGTAGACTGGGTGCGTAGAAATACAATTTTAGTTAAATAAAGTGTTCCAACGTGCATCCAGTAACAAAAAAAGATAAGCATGACCATTCCATGTGTCCATGAAAGCGAACACTAGAAAATAACAAAGCACATTTACATACCCGTCATTTTGTGACGGGCAACCCCCTAGTCGATATATATAAAACCCGTCGTCTGTGTGTGTGTGTGTGTGTGTGTGTGTGTGGGTGAGTAGGTGTGTGTGTGTGTGTATAACTCGGTTACGCTTTTGGCGCGTTTATAACTTTTCAACCATGCGTCTAATGTGGCCCAAATTTGTACCACGACCTATAGTGTGTCATAAAAGGTGACTCACCAAATTTCACGCCGATTGGTCAAAGCAAACCTGAGATATAATATGGTCCCCAAATGCAGCATTTGCACTCAAGTAGACACTATTTCTTATGACGTTTGTCGAAATGACGTCATTGACGTCGAACGCAAACCAACACTTGCTTTGCTATTGTAGGCGAAACTTCCATGCGCTCTACCAAAGCGTTGTTGGAAATAGGCGCCAAATTAATGTGGCAGTTCATGTTCAGTGTGAATTTAGGTAATGAATGTTGATGTTGTCACGGAAGTGAATGTATTATATAGTGGGGTGTTGAGTCAAGACTCGAACGTTCTACCGCCGTTGGGAATAGGTGGATGTACATGTAGTGGGATGCAGAGTCAATACTCGAACGTTCGTCGTTGGGAATGGGTGCTAATATGGTATTTTAATTTGCCAGTTGGGTTTGAACATAAGTAAATAATGCTGTATTTGATACGAAAGTTGTGCATTGAGTGAGGAATCGAAGGAGTACCGGTATAATCGGAAGATGGCGAATGGACTAATAATACAGTGTAAACACTACTGCCAACGCGAATTGATGCTCTTTTAATCTTTCGGTTGAGTGCAAATCTGATACAAAAAATGTTTAAAAGATCAAAATGTGCGCGAAGCGCACGCAGTTAAAGTGCATATAATGTGCGCGAAGCTCACAAATGGGCTATATGCCCCTTCCCGCTAAATAAAGGTTCCGAATTGAGCCTGTTTCAGTTAGTATAGATAAAGTAAACATATCTTGATTGTTCCATATGTGCATGCATATACGTGGGTTGTGGAGATTGGGGTGGGGGTAAAAATACAGTTTTATTGAAATAAAGTGTTCATACAAATGGGCCGCACAGTGCAGGGCGTGTGATCATTATGATGCATGCTGAATACAGGTTCCAAATGGGGTCCGTTTAAAATTTGCTGTAAGTTCCCTATATGTGCGCGAAGCACAGAAAGGGACTGTAGGCCCCTCCCACGCTAAATAAGGCTCCCGAATTGAGCCTGTTTCAGTATATAGATAAAGCAAAATATCTTGATTGTTGCTTTCCATACGTGCAAGCATATACATGGGTTGAGGAGATGGGGTGGGGGTAAAAATACAGTTTTATTGAAATAAAGTGTTCATACAAACGGGCCGCGCAGTGCAGGCGTGTGATCATTAGGCGGCATGCTGAATACAGGTTCCAAAGGGGGTCCGTTCAAAATATGCAGCAAGCTTCCGAATGTAGGCTCCTGAATTGAGTATGTTTCAGTTGTTGCATAGTATTTAAATAATATACTGATTTTGTTTCGTTGCGCATATATATGTGGACTGGGTGTGTAGAAATACAGTTTTAGTGAAATAAAGTGTTCCAATGCGCATCCAGTAACAAAAAGGAGAAACATGACAATTTCATGTGTCCATGAACGCGGACACTAGAAAATAACAAAGAAAATTTATATACCCGTCATTTTGTGACGGGCAACCCCCTAGTCTATATATATAAAACCCGTCGTCTGTGTGTGTGTGTGTGTATCTGTCTGTGTGTGTGTGTATAACTCGGTCACGCTTTTGGCGCGTTTATAACTTTTCAACCATGCGTCCTATGTGGCCCAAATTTGTACCCCGACCTATAGTGTGTCATAAAAGGTGACTCACCAAATATCACGCCGATTGGTTAAAGCAAACCTGAGATCTAACATGGTCCCCAAATGCAGCATTTGCACTCAAGTAGACACTATTTCTTATGACGTTTGCGAAATGACGTCATTGACGTCGAACACAAACCAATACTTGCTTTGCTATTGTAGGCGAAACTTCCATGCGCTCTACCAAAGCGTTGTTGGAAATTAATGTGTCAGTTCAGGTTCAGTGTGAATTTAGGTAACGAATGTTGATTTTGTCGCGGAAGTGCATGTATAGTGGGGTGTAGAGTCAAGACTCGAACGTTCTACCGTCGTTGGGAATGGGTGGATGTAGTGGTTTGCAGAGCCAAGACTCGAACGTTCGTCGTTGGGAATGGGTGCTAATATGGTATTTTAATTTGCCAGTTGGGTTTGAACACAAGTAAAGAATGCTGTCTTTGATACGAAAGTTGTGCATTGAGTGTGGAATCGAAGGAGTACCGGAAAAACGTGGGTAGGCGGTACCCAGTGGGTACCGTGAACTCAGTAAATTCGCCGGAACTCAGTTGAAAAAAGCACATTCCCGGGACAGGCCTAATAATAGGGCCTACAGTGTAAACAATACTGCCGACGCTAATTAATGCTCTTTTAATCTTTCGGTTGAGTGCAAATCTGATACAAGAATAAATGTTTAAAAGATCACAATGCGCGAAGCGCACGCGTTTTAAATTCATATAATGTGCGCGAAGCTCATAAAGGGGCTGCAGGCCCCTACCCCGCTAAATAAAGGTTCAGAATTGAGCCTGTTTCAGTCAGTATAGATTAAGTAAAATATCTCGATTGTTGCGTTCCATATATGTGCATGCATATACGTGGGTTGGGGAGATGATGGTGGGGGCAAAAATACAGTTTTATTGAAATAAAGTGTTCATACAAATGGGCCACGCAGTGCAGGGCGTGTGATCAATAGGCTGCATGTTGAATACAGGGTCCGTTTAAAATGTGCTACAAGCTCCCTATTTATGTGCGCGAAGCTCACGCAGTTTAAGATCATATAATGTGCGCGAAGCGCAGAAAGGGGCTGTACATAGGCCCCTCCCCTCTAAATAAAGATTCCGAATTGAGCCTGTTTCAGTTAATATAGATAAAGTAAAATATTTTGATTGTTGCGTTCCATATGTGCATGCATATACATGGGTCGGGGAGATGGGGTGGGGGTAAAAATACAGTTTTATTGAAATAAAGTGTTCATACAAACGGGCCGCGCAGTGCAGGCGTGTGATCATTAGGCGGCATGCTGAATACAGGTTCCAAAGGGGGTCCGTTCAAAATATGCAGCAAGCTTCCGAATGTAGGCTCCTGAATTGTGTATGTTTCAGTTGTTGCATAGTATTTAAATAATATACTGATTTTGTTTCGTTGCGCATATATATGTGGACTGGGTGTGTAGAAATACAGTTTTAGTGAAATAAAGTGTTCCAATGCGCATCCAGTAACAAAAAGGAGAAACATGACAATTTCATGTGTCCATGAACGCGGACACTGGAAAATAACAAAGAAAATTGATATACCCGTCATTTTGTGACGGGCAACCCCCTAGTAATATATATATAACCCATCGTCTGTGTGTGTGTCTGTCTGTGTGTGTATAACTCGGTCACGCTTTTGGCGCGTTTATAACTTTTCAACTATGTGTGCAATGTGGCCCAAATTTGTACCACGGACTATACGGTGTCGTAACAGATGACTCACCAAATTTCAAGTCGATTGGTCAAAGCAAACCTGAGATATAACATGGTCCCGAAATGCAGTATTTGCACTCAAGTATAGACACCATTTCTTATGACGTTTGTCGAAATGACGTCATGTGACGTCGCACGCAAACCCACATTAGCTTTGCTATTGTCGACGAAACTTCCATGCGCGCTAACAGCGTTGTTGGAAATGGGCGCTAAATTAATTTGTCAGTTCAGGTTGAGTGTGAATAGAAGTAACAACTGTTGATTTTGTCATGAAAGTGCATGTAGTGGGTGTAGAGTCGAGACTCGAACGCTCTACCATCGTTGGGAATGAGTGCTAATATGGTATTTTAATTTTCCAGTTCGGTGATAACATAAGTAAAGAATGCTGTCTTTGTTATGAAAGTTGTGCGGAAGATGGCGAATGGACAAGGTTTTACCTTCCGACAGTGGGTATACCGTTCAGTAGATTCGCCGGAACTCGGTTAGAAAAACCACATTCCCGAGCCGGGACTAATACAGTGTAACCAATACTGCCCACGCTAATTAGTGCTCTTTTAATGTTTCAGTTGAGTGTAAATCTGATGAAAGAATGTTTAAAAGATCAAAATGTGCGCGAAGCGCGCGCTGTTTAAGGTCATTATAATGTGCGCGAAGCTATAGGCGGACTGGCCGATCGGGAGACCGGGAAATTTCCCGATGGGCCGGAGGCCGGAAAAATTCTGATTCCACGTGATTTTCTATCAAGCGAGAATCCGAGGGTTTTTTACGGTTTGGGGGGGGGTATATGTGGTTGGGCGGCCCCAACCACAACTTGGGCCGCAAATGAAACTGACGTGGGCCGCCACATGTGTTGTTTAACCTGCCGTGTATCCAATAAGATGGCAGTCTTCTCACATAAATTCATGAAGTGAATTCCATTTTACGACGGCATCTGAGATTGTCCCGATTGTAACCATATTTGGAACCGTCACTAAACAAGAATATATTGATTCGGAAATTATTCCACATATCAAATGTTTTACTTCGGATAATGTGTACTGCCAATATATATATATATATATATATATATATATATATATCACCCGAGAAGCGGAAAACCGGCGAGGAAAGACAGAAGTTACCTAAATTGGGAAGTTTGCAGGTTCCCCATGTGAGCATAATGTGACGTTCGGGGTTGGGGGTCGGGTCGGGGGGGGGGGGGCTGATCGAGAGACCGGGGAAATTCCGGACGTGGCCCGCCACATGTGTTGTTTAACCAGCCCAATTGGCTAATCGTAATTTTGTCATTAAATGAACTTGTCAGCATCATATAACACCACGTAAAGACCCCGTTAATCTCGAGATTCCAGCTGTAAATCCCCAAAAAATCTCACGCACCCCTCCCGGACCCTCCCCCAATTGAAATTTACAACAAAATAAGAACGCTTCAGTTGATGCCAGTCTAGATGCTAGGATTTGCGATTTTCTTGTATAGTTTTCAAAATTTTCTCACCCCGGGCCGAACAACCATGAACAGCCCGGTGTGTCCTGGTCTCTTGTCCGTAGCCGTGTGCATTTGTCTGGAGTTAGACCGCTAGATGTTAGAATTTATGCAAGTTTTCAGGTAAAAATATCTGAATGGTCTCATATCGGGAATATATAGAACCATGGTTTGTGAATATATAGGATACTAGCAGGGTTACCCGGCGTTGCCCAGGTTAATGTATGTTGTGGATATTTGTTGGGAATAGAGAATGCTCTTGCTTAATTGTCATTCTGTTTATCACGATTAATTCGTTCCACCAATAATGAAGTATTTATTTATTTACAACTGCGTATACATTAGACGTTATAATATGATACATGAACATCATAAACACATTAGTTCGATAAAAGATTATAATTGGGTTTTACATATTGAGATGTATCAATCAATCTAGTGGGTTGGACTAAGATCTCGAGGACACCTGGCTATCATATATCCATGAAGATACAGATGTTTCAAAGAAATTTCCAGGTGCTCCTCTATTCATGGTGCTATATATATTGGCTAAATATTCTTAGTTTAAACTAAATGTTGCTGCGCAGATATATCAGCTACATGTGTCAGGCACAGTGCGAGATTTTGAGTTGTTTATGTCAGTCGATGAGTCTGTTCTAAAACCCTTGTCAGATGTCAGTATTGGTAGGATCCTGAAAAGTCTAGTGCTACTAACTGCATTTTCTTGTATATCAGAAGAAACTATATTTGACTGCACACTGTGACCACTATTTTTGAACAGGCCTTCCATATCTCTTGACAAATTGTAACTTTTTGTGGAAAGTGTATTGAATGGAACAGACTAAATTTTGTTATTATATATATGCAATCCTCTGACGGTTCGAGGTCTCTCAGTTTGCACGAATATATGTATCTCTTCAATAGAATGATAAATATACGTTTAATGCTTCTTCTAGTTATCTCTTTTTGCTAGCTCATTGTGTGAATGCCTTGATTGCCATTCCCATATTAATATGACTGTTAAGAAGATATAATTATTCAAGTGACTTATGTGGGTCACCATATGTCGGGATTGTGAAATGTGAACGCCCAACTACTTAAAATGATATGGAGATGGCCTGGTGACTGTATATAACTTATATGTGGATATCGGCGAATATCAATGATAGTGCATATCCGCTCGCCATCCGTGACGCAAACGACACCAAATGTGATTTAATTAATGGTATATCATTAGAGAAAAACGTGTATGAATTTGGTGGAAATTGGTTTATTAAATCAATTGTTGATGCAACGCTGACTCGAACAACGCCATATTGCGAAGGTGATTATGTATTCGTTTGGTGGAAATCAGCGACAAAACTATTTCACCATATTTTAAAATTTCCCCTCCCACCAACAGCGTCATTTTAGAAACTTTTAACCCGCACCATTATCTTCCTTGTAAAAGGTTACCCCTCTTAGAACGCCTTGGTGCCATCTCGATTGTACCGCGTGAAGTTATATATAGAACGCACACAGACAGACAAAAAGACAGACAGACAGACAGCACGATTTTATTTCTTGTATCATTTGAGAAGAACGTGTCTGAATTTGATGGTAATTGGTACGAAAAATATTTTGTATCAGTTTTGGTGACCCTCCCGTCCCTATTTCGGACTCAAGCTGCACACACTAAGACTCATTAGAGATTAGAGATGCATATATATGAAATTGGTGAAAATTGGCGAGTATACAAATTCGTATCAAATTTAAGGTCCCCATATCTCTCACCCATAGGGCACCAATTTGGTGTATCTAAACCACACGATAAGATTCCTCGTATCACGGAGAAGAATATGTATCAATCTGGTGGAAATCGGCACTAAACATATAGATATAATTTTTTGTGCCCCTCTCATCTCTATACACCACTGACTCGAATGGCCCCACTTGTGACTTCCTTAAACCACACGATTACACTCCTCATATCATGGAGATGATTGTTTATAAGTTTGGTAATAATCGGCGACTAAACATTTTTGTTATCAAATTTGGTGCCAATCCCTCCCCTCTCCATCTCTCACCCAAACAGCACCACTATGGCGTCTTTAAATCACGATTAGATTCCTCGTATCATGGATAAGAACGTGTATCAATTTGGTGGAAATTGGCGCTAAAAAAATTGTGCATCAATTTTGGTGCCCCTGTCCCTTCCAATGCAACCCTGACTCGAATGAGGCCACATTTGACAGATAAAAGTCACACCATCAGACTCCTCATACTATGGGGATGATTTTGTATAAGTGTGGTTGCAATCGGCGACTTATTATCAAATTTAGTGCCAACCCCTCCCAATCTCTCATCCAAAAACAACAATTTGGCGTTGTTAAATCGCACAATTAGATTCCTTATATCATGAAGAAGAATATATATCAATTTGGTGGAAATCGGCGCTAAAATTAGTTTTATCAATTTTGGTGCCCCTCTCCCCTTCCGTTCATCCCTGACTCAAACGACGCCACTTTTGACATATTTAAACCACACCGTTGGATTCTTCATATCATGGGAATGATTATATGTAAGTTTCGTGGCAATCGGCGACAGAAAACAAATCTGCCCCCCCCCCCCTTCCGGGCACCCCCTAAACGCGAACGATGCGACTTTGGCCATATTTAAACCACGCCATTAGATTCCTCATATTATGGGGATGATTATATATAAGTTTGGTGGCAATCGGCGACAATTTGTTGTTCTGCCCCTCCCCCTTTTCTGCCCCTGACAACAACGGCGTCACTTTAGAAAATTCTAACCCCGACCATTATCTTTCTCGTAAAAAGCTATTCCTAGTAGACCCCTTTGGCATCATTTAGATGGTCCCCTGTGAATTTCT
This sequence comes from Siphonodentalium dalli, assembly GCA_032622095.1. Lineage (NCBI taxonomy): Eukaryota > Metazoa > Mollusca > Scaphopoda > Gadilida > Siphonodentaliidae > Siphonodentalium > Siphonodentalium dalli. Next base: position 114,160,603 of record CP136068.1, on the reverse strand, counting down.
ATAGAACACAGACATACAGACAGACAGACAGACAGACATTCGCAAATATAGATATAGACTAGCAGGGTTACCCGGCGTTGCACAGGTTAATGTATGCTGTGGATTTTTTTGGGAATAGAGAATGATCTTGCTTAAAGTGTTAATAAATAAATTGTATATTCAAATAGCATCACAAAACATGATTATTACAGTCATGGAATATAAGTAGTGGCTCATCTTGTCAATTGTCATTCTGTTTATCGCGATTAATCCGTTCCACCAATAATGAAGTATTTATTTATTTACAACTTAGTCGGATTCCTTATGTCATTTTTGGTTTGTTAAAAGCGATCTGAAAACGGATTATGTATGCCCAGTGGGTGTGTTTTTAGGATTGTCTTGTTTCCATTCTTGAATTTTTTGCGGGTCGGCCTAAATCGGGGTCAACATCATTTAGAGAGCGTTTCGTATTTACAGAAAACGATAGATGGTGCCATCTGGCGTATGGTGATCCGTGTGATTTGAAACTTCTCCAAACTACTCGATATGACCATTACATGTATTTTGGAAAATTTTGATGTGATCGGTTCATTCTTGTTGGCTACAGTTGTGATCAAAATTTAACATTGAGCCCTATGGAGATTCTAGTACTTTGGATAAATGGCGCCATGTTGCGTATGGTAATATGCGCGTACTGATATTCCTAAAAAATACCTAGTATGAAACACAGACGTAGTTTAAAAAAGAATGCATGTGATCAAATGATTCTTGCTGGCTACAGTTGCGTTCAAAATTTAACACTTAACCCTATGGAGAATTTCGTGTTATTCTCAAACGTTGATTGTAATATCACTTATTGGCAATTATGCGCAACTATATATGAAGTTTAACACTCGTGTTTGACCTACTGTAACTATCCGTGATTTAATAGTTGAAACGTATGATATAGGTATGCCTCAAGATACAGTAATTGGCAAAAGTAAGTGTCGAATGGTTTTGTAGTTTCGATAAAATGCAGACTGTTGGATCAAATGAAAATATTCACAACAAGACTGTTAACGATGTGATTACATATTATATCATTGTTTTATTTGTCACTAGTTTCAAAACCACATCGTTGATCATAACGGGATGTAGTATCACAAATACACAGGTATAGATTGTAGTTGCCATTAACTCATTCGTTGTCATCGGAGTCTATCCCACATGATCTGTGTTTTCGCAGGATTTGTGCTATTGATAAACGGACATTTCGGTGCAGCTGAGATCTTTACTATAGCGGTATAGGCTTTGCTTTCACGCTTCCCACGCCAGTTACATTTGGCCAACTTCAGTGCAGCGACTGAAACCCAACATTCACCATCAATATTCTGACCACAGTTATTCTCCACGCTTCGTGTTTAGCTGTAAACATCAAGTAAATTCGAATTTCCACTAAAATAGAGCTTAATTAGTAAAATAGGTATCAACCATAGTTGCATTTTCCTGCATTCCGAGTGTGTGCTTAGTAACCGTTACTAATGAGCTATCGGGGCCGGTGGCAAATGATCAATGGCATATGCAGAACATGGCTGCATGTATAGTTTTAGACATGCGTGTGCCCAACTTTGAACAAAACCAGCACCATGTGATTAGACACTGACTAAATTAAGGCAATACCAATGAATGATTAGTACACAGTTGTGGTATTTGATTAGCAACGGTTGCTAACCTTAAATAGGACATCTGGTTCACTTTGACGACCAGGTATATCTCAAAGTGCACATTTGGAATTAACTGTATCGGAAACGCAAACGTTGAATTACGACCCTATAAGCTATAATTGCAATTTCCAGTGAATTCCTGGTAATTTCCTAGACTAAGTTTCTCGATCTTATAATGATCAATGGCACATGGGGCACAAACATGTACAGTTGCATATGTGTGTCACCATTTGAACATAACCAATACCATCTGACTATAGACACTATCTAATTTACGGGAAAATACCATGGCCCATAGTATTGATCGGTTCAAAGTCAAGTATATTGGGGAGAATGGTCCATTAAGCCTATAAGTCGATGGTTTTCTTTATCATCAGATGAACTTATTTAAACTCGCAATTTGGATAAACCCGACCAGGAATTATAGAACAACCATCTATATAAGCCCAGCAATATTTAGCAATACACATTGGACATGATAACACTGTTTAACATTTTTGAACAATACCACCCTATCCACATCTATATGGCTAAACATATCATTGGCATAGATGAGTTGTTGTAGTTGTTACATTGATGCTAGTCTGGTTTCTCCAAATTTAATACTAAAACAGAATGATCCATAAGCTGCGATGGCTGCATGGTTTGGGACATGATAATTTGTTTATTATTTCGTGGCCACGAAATACTAATTCGTGGCCACGAAATAACTAATTTGTTGGCCACAAAATACTAATTCGTGGCCAAGAAATAACTAATTCGTGGTCACGAAATACTAATTCGTGGCCACGAAATAACTGATTGACCTTTGCATATATATATCCAGATACCTTTACGGTATGGTTACACTAACTTGATGTTTTAGATCGCAAAGAAACTACTATATAAACCAATTATGGCGTGGGACCCGGGCTCTATGGGGATATGGACGTCCTATATAAACTAGCCCAGAGAGAACTGGGGAAACACGGGTCAGGTGGCTCCAAGACAAACTGAATATTCATTAGTTTTACCACAATGGATTGAATGGGAATGCCATTTCTCTCGGCATATTGGCCGCTTTAAGTCAAATAAGGGTTTTGTAGGGTGGGCCCAAAACAAGCTTATAAATATTTACCCCTTTCAACCATACGCGATCCAAAATGGTCGCCGCTCAGAAGGGGTCAAATGGGGTATACATTATTTCTCGGTCACTTGGCCGATATAGATCAAATAAAGGGTGTTGTACCGTGGCTCACAAAGCAAGCTAAATTTACACACCTTCAGCCCATGCACTCGAGCGAAAATGATAACTGATCAGAGGGGTCGATATATATATGGTACCGGTGCAACCCCCCCCCATTTTAGGTCGAATACAGTGTGTTGTGTTGTGACCCCTGAGACAAACTAAATGTTCACCCGCTTTCACCATCCCCGATCCAAAATGGCCACCCCAGATGGGTTCAAATACGACACATATACAATTTCTCGACCCCTTAGCCGTTTGATGTGGTATAATTTGTGCTGTAGGGTGGCCCCCCAATATATACTGAATGTCGTGGGTGTCTATGTAACCCACCCCAGGACGGCGGCAACTTTGGATCGGGTTGGTGAAAGGGGTGATTACTTAATTTGTTTTACGGGCCACCCTACAACACCATTTATCTCAAATCGCCGTGGCTCATGCCAGGACAACTACAACCAGATCATCTCTATTCGCTTCCATTACAACAATGGGACTGACGATCGTATATCACAATTAGTTATTTCGTGGCCACGAATTATTTATATTCGTGACCACGAATTAGTTATTTCATGGCCACGAATTAGTTATTTCGTGGCCACGAATTAGTATTAGTATTATACAACATTGCATTTGTATAATAGTGAACGTGATTGTGATGTATGTGATTGATGTGAACCACATTTTTATCAACTACTGTATCTGCATGTTAATTTTGTAAAATCAAATGTAGTTACGATAGATTACATGTAAGAGCCATGCATATGTGATAGCCATTAAGTTCCACCACTGTGAACATTTGAGTAAATTGTAAAACCCTCTATAGGGTCCAACTTTAGTTCTGTTCGCAACTGTAGTGCTGTACCAGCGGAGATTTATCTGACGACACCATTCTCAAAAATACATTTCAGAGTCATACTTGACATATGTGCACAATTTCAACTTGCACAATTCATGAAAATGCTAATCGTGTTAGTTAATATTTGTATAATCAGGAAACGCTCTTTAAATTTTTAAAACCGTCCAAACAATTTGTTTCCACTCAAATGTCAGACTGGAAACAAGTAGACTCTGAACGTAGACAGCCATATTTGATACTTTTGTTAATTTCAACTCGCGCAGTCCACCAGAATGTTAGTTATGAGGATTAATATTTGTATAATAAGCAAACGCTCTTTAACTTTTTAAAACAGTCCAAAAACTCTTTGTTTCCAATAAAATTTCAACTGGACACAGGTAAACTCTGAAAGTAGACATGCTATTGATAAATAAACCGTTCGCATGTCGTCTTAGACAATCCGAAATGGCGCGACCGTTGTTTTCGACCAAAGGAATCTGACTTGTGAAATCAGCGAGAGTGGGGGTAGGGTTAACTTTTCTGCGATATCTTTACCAAAAATCGATGTATTTAAGTTTTGTTTGTGGCATATGATCAAGATATCCTTGTAGATTGTTCGTGTTCGTCTATATGTGATATAGCTGATTTTAAGAATATACAATACCTTAATATTTGGGAAAGAAAATTGAAAATGCAGTCATAAATGCAATTCGTCTGATGATTTTTGATAAAATTCCACATTAAGATAGGTAATTAAGTAATTTGTGGCAAGATCTCCCAATGTGTTTCGATTTCCAAGAACAAAGAAAGCCACTTACCGAACTTGCTATTCGTAATAGCATGTTTTGTATTACCAGGTGGAAGGGAACAAAATAGAGGGGTACACAAACAAAAGCCTCGCACAAACCTGTTTCCACTAAAATATCAAGCTGGAAACAGGTAGATTCGGAAAACAGACACACTGGTGGTATAGAAACTGTTCTCATATCGCTTTTAACATTTCGAAAACGGCGACCATTTTTTTCGACATAAGGAATCCGACTAACTGCGTATACATTAGACGTTATAATATGATACATGCACATCATAAACACATTAGTTCGATAAAAGATGATAATTGGGTTTTACATATTGAGATGTATCAATCAATCTAGTGGGTTGGAATAAGATCTCGAGGACACCTGTCTATCATATCTCCATGAAGATATAGATGTATCAAAGAAATTTCCAGGTGCTCCTCTGTTCATGGTGCTATATATTGACTAAATATTCTTAGTTTAAACGAAATGTTGCTGCGCACGTATATCAGCTACATGTGACAGGCACAGAGCGAGATTTTGAGTTGTTTATGTCAGTCGATGAGTCTGTTCTAAAACCCTTGTCAGATGTCAGTATTGGTAGGATCCTGAAAAGTCTTGTGCTACTAACTGCATTTTCTTGTATATCAGAAGAAACTATATTTGACTGCACACTGTGACCACTATTTTTGTACAGGCCTTCCATATCTCTTGACAAATTGTAACTTTTTGTGAAAACTATTGAATGGAACATACTTTGTTATTATATATATGCAATCATCTGACGGTTCGAGGTCTCTCAGTTTGCACGAATATATGTATCTCTTCAATAGAATGATAAATATACGTTTAATGCTTCTTCTAGTTATCTCTTTTTGCTAGCTCATTGTGTGAATGGCTTGATTGCCATTCCCATATTAATATGACTGTTAAGAAGATATAATTATTCAAGTGACTTATGTGGGTCACCATATGTCGGGATTGTGAAATGTGAACGCCCAACTACTTAAAATGATATGGAGATGGCCTGGTGACTGTATATAACTTATATGTGGATATCGGCGAATAGCAATCTTATCAATGATAGTGCATATCCGCTCGCCATCCGTGACGCAAACGACACCAAATGTGATTTAATTCATGGTATATCATTAGAGAAAAACGTGTATGAATTTGGTGGAATTTGGTTTATTAAATCAATTGTTGATGCAACGCTGACTCGAACAACGCCATATTGAGAAGGTGATTACGTATTCGTTTGGTGGAAATCAGCGACAAAACTATTTCACCATATTTTTTTAATTCCCCCCCCCCCCCCCACCAACAGCGTCATTTTAGAAAATATTAACCCGCACCATTATCTTCCTTGTAAAAAGTTACCCCTTGGTGCCATCTCGATTGTACCGCGTGAAGTTATATATAGAACGCAGACAGACAAAAAGTCAGACAGACAGCACGATTTTATTTCTTGTATCATTTGAGAAGAACGTGTCTGAATTTGATGGTAATTGGTACTAAAAATATTTTGTATCAGTTTTGGTGACCCTCCCGTCCCTATTTCGGACTCAAGCTGCACACACTAAGACTCATTAGAGATTAGAGATGCATATAAATAAAATTGGTGAAAATTGGCGAGTATACAAATTCGTATCAAATTTAAGGTCCCCATATCTCTCACCCATAGGGCACCAATTTGGTGTATCTAAACCACACGATAAGATTCCTCGTATCACGGAGAAGAATATGCATCAATCTGCTGGAAATCGGCACTAAACATATAGATATAATTTTTTGTGTCCCTCTTATCTCTATACACCACTGACTCGAGTGACCCCACTTGTGACATCCTTAAACCACATGATTACACTCCAGATATCATGGAGATGATTGTTTATAAGTTTGGTGATAATCGGCGACTATACAATTTTGTTTATCAAATTTTGTGCCAATCCCTCCCCTCCCCATCTCTCACCCAAACAGCACTACTATGGCGTCTTTAAATCACGATTAGATTCCTCATATCATGGATAAGAACGTGTATCAATTTGGTGGAAATTGGCGCTAAATAAATTGTGCATCAATTTTGGTGCCCTTGTCCCTTTCAATGCAACCCTGACTCGAATGAGGCCACATCTGACAGATAAAAGCCACACCATTAGACTCCTCATACCATGGGGATGATTTTGTATAAGTGTGGTGGCAATCGGCGACTTATTATCAAATTTAGTGCCCACCCCCCTTCCAATCTCTCATCCAAAAACAACAATTTGCCGTTGTTAAATCGCACAATTAGATTCCTTGTATCATGAAGAAGAATATATATAAATTTTGTGGAAATCGGCGCTAAAATTAGTTTTATCAATTTTGGTGCCCCTCTCCCCTTCCGTTCATCCCTGACTCAAACGACGCCACTTTTGACATATTTAAACCACACCGTTGAATTCTTTATATCATGGGGATGATTAATTTCGTGGCAATCGGCGACAAAAAAAATCTGCCCCCCCCCCCTTCCGGGCACCCCTGACGCGAACGGCGCGACTTTTGCCATATTTAAACCTCGCCATTAGATTCCTCATATTATGGGGATGATTATATATAAGTTTGGTGGCAATCGGCGACAAATTTGTTTTCTACCCCTCCCCTTTTTCTGCCCCTGATAACAACGGCGTCACTTTAGAAAATTGTAACCCCGACCATTATCTTTCTCGTAAAGAGCTACTCCTAGTAATCCCCTTTGGCATCATCTAGATGGTCCCCTGTGAATTTCTATAGAACACAGACAGACAGACAGACAGACATTCGCAAATATAGATATAGATATTATGCCAGAGGTGTAAATGGAATTATGCAAAAACATGTATTTGGTCTGATTCTGATTCAAGGGGGGGGGTGGGGGTGCAGTTGAAATTTCCCAAGGTGGACTGTGGACACCCCCCGAACAGATGGGCCGGTATTTTTCAGTTAGTATATATCTTGATTGTTGCGTTCTGTGTGTGCATGCATATACATGCATATATGTGGGTTGGGGGAGAAAATACAGTTTTATTTCAAATAAAGTGTTTCCACAAATGAGCCTGTGATCCTTAGGCTACATGCTGAATGCAGGTTCCCAAGGGGGTCCATTTAAGATCAAAATGTGCCGCAAGCCCCCTCGTCGCCGAATAAACGCTCCCGAATTGAGTATGTTTCAGTTAATATATAGTAATATTTAAAGTAATATGTTGATGTTGTTTCGTTCAATATGTGCATGCGTATATGTGGGGTGGGTATGTGTAGAAATACAGTTTTAGTGAAATATAGTGGTTCCTCGCGAATCCAGCGACAAAAAAGAGAAGCATGACCATTCCATTCCTTATATAGAATTAATTCATAACCGCGGACACTAGAAAGTAACAAAGAACATGTATATACCCGTCATTTTGTGACGGGCAACCCCCCTAGTTGTAATATAATGACCCAATTAGTAGTTTTAACTAACCATAGCGTAGTCGTTATTGCTAATATCACCCTAATCATTATGACTAACGTTTCGCCTTAGTCATTTTGTTTAAACTAAGTTAGTCATCATGTGGGGGGGGGGGGATTTGACTAACATATATTGACTAATTTGTTATCTTTAGTGTGGTATTGTGAGATACTAACATCCTAAAATGACTATATCTCTTCGGTTTCGGGGGTAAAACAGATGTGACCCGCCATATCAAATCTAGTCGGAAGTCGGGATTTTTTTACCCTGTGCCAATGCATTCTCTTATATATGCGAGTCGACCATAGGTCGCCTCGCATATATAAGAGAATGCATTGGCCTAATAATTGTTTACAATTTTAATAATTTGTTCTTGTATTCTTTAACAATTTTATAATTTCACCCATACGGAGCCCCAGACAAACATGAGCAGACGACACTCTTCTATATGCTTCTGTGTATATGTGTGGGGCTCCCTGCAGGGTAATGGATGTTTTTTATTTTATGTCCTAAAAATTGTAAGAAACATTTATTTAAAAAACATGATAAAAAATGGTTAGGCCAATGCATTCTCTTATATATGCGAGTCGACCTATGGTCGACTCGCATATATAAGAGAATGCATTGGCACAGGGTAAAAAAATCCCGACTTACGACTGGATTTGATATGGTCTCTTCGGTTTCGGGGGTAAAACATATTTGAATTGAGTAGAGGAATCCACCCATCAAATCTCAGAGTTCTTATGGTTCGATTTTTGAAATCTGCTATTTTTCACCACCTGGAATATTTGTTGGTCTGGCAAAAATTCCGCCAAGAAATAGAACAGACATGCAGGGACGCCGTTACGAGAGGGCACGCGCTATCATGGCTTGTTATACGATCAGCGCATCGGTGGCGATCGCAAGTTAATTCGATGAAAATAATCGCCATCAACAAGAATACGGTATGTTGTGATAATTGACGTGTGGATACTTACATATACTTATTTACGAATTGGTAATACTATTTTATGCATGCAAATAGACATGTTATATGGCACCACTCTGGTTACACGCGGACATGCTATGTGTTTACATTTGTGATAACATACGTTTGGGAATTCCAATTTGATCTAGGAATCACCATATATGGACGTTGTAAACCACGCTCGCTCATCGTCAAAACTACCAAGAAAAAACTCCGATATTATAGGACTTTTCGGCAAATATGATATCGTGATTGCTATTGTTGTGATTATTTTTTGGTAATAAACTAATTTGGATAATTAAATCAGCTTTAGGTGAAATTCCGTTGTTGTTGTAACTGGACGATACGGGGCCATCGAATCGGATTATGTATTTTTAAACCTTTCTATATTGAATTTATTCCCCCATTCACTTATATAGTTAGACAATGGAAGGATGTTAAATGCAGACGACAGACAGATGAAAATATAATACAAGTGCTGGTGGATTTCGATTAATTTGTGGGCAATGTTCAGATAATAAGTTAAACAAACGACCTATCTGAACTACTCGTCAATGAGTATTTAGCAAAGAAATGGTTAATTTTCTGTCAAATTGGTCAGAATAGCTAACAAGGCTGCGGTTAGATGTAAGAACTGATCATTTTATTATTTTGATAACTTACTAACCTATTTCCACTAACTTGAGCACGACTATTGTTGTTGCACACAGTCCAGCTACGCTGAATAGACTAACGACAAATCGGCGACCAAATCTGAAATGGATGAAGCCCCAAAATGTAGACAAATCTGCGACCAACGTAACATATCTTACGCATGCATTTCAGCCCAGGGTGTTGTCTGGATTGTACTTTATTACACGCTTGTTCCCATAAGTACAGTGTTATTGTTGTTCCATATTTACAAATACGTATGGAACGTACGTTCCATACGCATCTCGTTGACGTAACATGACGCACATGACGTTCGTCTCAACCGTGAAACCGGAACTATAAAATAAAAGTGGTTAGTCTCACTTTGCAGACATGCGGAAGGGGATTAACTCAAGGTGCGACCGTTTGTGTTGTTACAACGCTGGCAATTAGGCCGATCCAAGTTAAGCGTTGTGTTCAGGCCAACTTGTTTATATAAGGATTAACTGCCATGTGGACTGTTTTTATGGAGATGTAACGGTGAGGTAAGTGGACATAACTTGTGTAAAACCCGAAGGGTTTTACATACAAGTTATGTCCACTTACCTCACCGTTACATCTCCATAAAAATAGTCCACATGACATTTAATCCTTATATTTATATACATTTAGCGAAAAAGCCACGTTTGTAAATATATTTAAATCGAAAAGTGTATCGTGACAAGATCAGCCCAAAATACCCAATAGCACCCTTGGCAAAAGTTAATAGGAACAATTTCTCTTCATGTTGAAACCCGATGATGTATTAAGTCAATCCTGCGCGAGTCAAAATGCGCCCAAAGCATTACGCGTTCGTCTTTCCAAACCTAATGACGTATCGATGGTGTTATTAGCTTGGTGTCATGAGGCGTTGCGCATTCACCGAGAAATAACTGCAGCTAGCCACGTGGGCGCCGACCAATCAGAATGCTGGATTTAGTGATGACAACACTTAGTGTGTAAATATACTAAGGCCACGACAACAGTTGTCACTTGTTTTTCGCGCATATGTAACTAATGTTCACAGTTAATATTTAATGTTGTGTCCAGGTCACCTTAAACGTGTTTATACTGTTGTCACTTGTTTTCCGCGCATATGTAAATAACACTAACTAATGTTCACCGTGAATATTTTTTTTATTTAAGGACTGGACTATGGCCAATCTTTCATCATTGATTCTCGATCCGGCAGCTCGCTGGGACGGTCGCAAAAGTGCTTGACGCACTAAGCCAGTGAGTTGCCGTGACTTTTCTGTCGAAGGCTCGGTGGACAATGGATTCTACTCTAATCCCCACCGAGCTTTTGCACGCGCTGAGCTTTTTCCAGTCGACTCGCTGTGTTAGCTGGTCTCTCCATGCTAACAGGGGTCGACTGGAAGTTGTTTTGGACATCCAGGTCACTCCGGTAGAACCCTCTACCGGTCGTGGCATGGAAGGACCGTCCGGACTCCACCGGACTGGGGCTAACCAGAAGACCAGCAGTACCGGGAAGAAGGGAAGGAAGAACAAGACACCCTCAAGACGCCGAAAGACAGGCCAAGTGGAAACGAAGAACTGAGAGACGCCCAGTTCTCCCCCACTTGGCCTCGGGCTCAGACCAACGACCTGCAGCTCCAGCTAACACCACCAGCAGGGACGCCGACGCTTCTCCGGATGTCCCGGTTGTCGTCGAGGACAGCGGAAATGGGGAGACGTCACCCCGGATGTCCCCGCCGCTGTCTTCGCTGTGGAGATGTCAACACCACCTGACCAGTCTTCACCGGGGCGGATTCCATTTTATTTATCCAATTTTATATAAAAACGGATTCCATATAATTTTGCACACAATACCATACTGGTGCATCATTATATAAGACATGTTACAAAACAACTCGAACATTGTTTTTAAAAATTCACTCATGTGAGATACGAATAATGTCCTAACTATATGCACACACGCGCAGTGAATAATTTACTCATTGAAAATGGAAACACATGGAAAGTCTCGTTCAAAGATCGGACGTGATGTTCGTAGTTATCCATCCTTACATTAAAAACTCCCCTACATGGGAACCACTTAACTATTTAATCATGCTTTCTACACGGTATGACACCATGACATCCCTGAATTCGGATGCCTGCCTACATATTAGATGTATAATATCTAAGTATGCAACTCTTTTCCATTAGGAAACGTGTATATATACTGACTCTCATTCTTACCGAATGTGTACTACTTATGTATTTAATCACTCGATACCACGTAACTCATTTACTGACACGGAATTTATGAACCGTTGTTCCGTGTTTCAACAAAAGCTAACAAAACAGGCTATAACCCGAAAGAATTATCGGCAACCCTGCATACATTGACACTCAATGACCGACGTGCTAATTTAACCAAGAAGCACCTGCTCAATGCCACTGATAAATGATATAATTTTGCACACAATACCATACTGGTGCATCATTATATAAGACATGAAAACAACTCGAACATTGTTTTTAAAAATTCACTCATGTGAGATACGAATAATGTCCTAACTATATGCACACACGCGCAGTGAATAATTTACTCATTGAAAATGGAAACACATGGACAGTCTCGTTCAAAGATCGGACGTGATGTTCGTAGTTATCCATCCTTACATTAAAAACTCCCCTACATGGGAATCAAACACCCGCTAAGGGACTAACTATTTAATTCCTGTACTTTACGATATGTGACTGCCAGAACCCTTGAAATATTGGCTTTTAACGACACACAGCCTGTTGAAACGCAGATTACTCAATACAGATATATCTTACAACACTTGCAAGAGATTACAACAATCTGGTCTAATTGATCAAAAGAAAAGTGCGAACTGCCTTGATCTGATACATGACAGGACTAATCTGGCGCACATGTGAACGGAATGCTACCACGCTATTACACAGTGGCTATGTCAATCACACTTAACGAACCAATGAAATTACGTGTTTGCTATACTGCCGTATTACACATAGAACGGTGGGCTGACCAGAGCACGTGTTATATTGACCAGCGATATTACTAGTAAGTGCAGACCACACAACTTCGGGTCTGTGATAACTTGCACATAATGTTGCTTCCGACTTATTGCTATTTCACAACGAATGACACAATAACTCACGCCTATTATAATAGGCATGTTACTATGAACAACATGCGAAGCCTTGAAGGCCATCGCTCAATTCAGCTGTCTTGAGACAGTCTGTATCTACCATGCACACATACCTATATGTATTGATCCCTCAGTTACTTTGAGAAATATTAATTCCGCTCTCTCCTGATGAGACCTTGCGGGTTCACCAATTTCTAAATTGGTTAGTGTAAACATATTTTTATTTCCAAATCCAAACATAATACACATAATACACAAATGACATAAATATACAACATATAAGAGATAATGTATGGAAATGAGGATCAGACAACAAGCCCGAGGGCTTATATGAAGTCTTCTCCTCTTTTGCGACATGCCCCTTCCCCAATAAGTGAGGGAGGGGTATCGATCAGACGGGAAATAATAGAAATAATATTTTTAAAGGAGAAGTAACTAAGTTGGGATGGACACAGCGGAAGATAGTGTTAGGGATAGCAGGAGGCAGAGAGAGAGAGAGAGAGAGTGAGAGAGAGAGTGAGAAAGTAGAGGGGACAGAGTTTTCAATAATTTATTTGCTGCGTGATGAAAATTATGCTCGTAGTAATATGCATGCGTCAGGCTTCACGGGCGGGGGTCAATCGCAATGGTCAATTCCTATTTCATTTCAATGGGGTTCACTGCGAATATTGCTGTATTCTTCATGTAGAATCAGTTCACGTATATACAGGATAGTGACAAGTAAGTAACTTACAAAATAATCGTTATCGGAAGACATTTAGTACTACATATATAATGGGGAACATCGTGCTGCCGCATAACGCGGCCGGAATCCAAAGCAATTTGTTACCAATACAGATCATGGAAATCTGTTTGTTCTCATAATATATGTCTGTACTGCATTAAATATTTGTTTGTTTTCGCGAAGACTAAGCTCTCTTGACCCCCGCATTAGTGTATTCTCAGATAAGGCAACATTTGGTAGGGAGTCATATAGTTCTCTTCTGGGCTCTTGATAAAATGTACATTCAAAGAGATAGTGGTAAGTTGTCTCAAATTCCCCACATAGACAGAAGGGGGAAATTGTTACATGGTTATCTGTCAGGTCACCACTTAGGTGGCTGCAGTTCAATCTTAACCGGGTATGGAGGATATGAGATTTACGACATTTACTATGATAAAAATAGGCAGGTGGACGTATATTGTCACTGTTCAGTTCCTTTTTGAAGTCTTCGATTGTACTGCTGCTCTTTGTGGTTTCTGACAGTTTGTTCCATTCGGTAATTGCAGATGGTAAGAAAGAATCCATATAATAGTCATAATTAATATTCGAGGGTAGTCTTATATGTTCAAATCTGAAGTTATATCTGGAATTATTTGCCTGAATTGGTCGTACATAATTTCTTAAAATTGATGGAGCAGTTCCTCGTATCATTTTAAAAAATTGGCACAGCTTGTGTTTTCTACGGCGTGAAGAGAGGAGTTCCCAGCCAGTCTCTGACAAAAGGCACGCGTTACTCGTACTGATGGTTGCACCTGTTACTATTCGGGCCATTTCATACTGAACCTTTTCAATGTCATCACTAAGATAATCAGGGCAGTTATCCCAAACAGGGGAGGCATATTCCAGTATTGGTCGGATAAATGTATAATGTATTTTTTCAAGCGTTACTCTGCTTAGCCTGTATCTGTGTTTACGTACTAGATTTACTCGACTCCATGCTTTGTCAAGCATAGATCTGATGTGGATACCCCAAGAGCCCATGTTGTCGAAAGTAAGTCCCAGATGTATATGGCTGTCAACCTCAACAATTGTCGCGGTTCCCATGGTCAAATGTGGATGATATACTGGTGTTTCTTTCCTGGAGATTAAGAGAGATTCCGTTTTACAAACCATTCTGATGCCCAACACATGAGAGTTTCGAGGTCATCGTTGATTAGTTTTGCGGCCATGGTGGGGTCTTCGATAGTAAGAAATAGAGAAGTGTCATCAGCAAATAGACGAATGTTGCATCGTATATTTTCGGTTATATCATTAATATAAATTAAAAACAGAAGTGGGCCTAATACTGAGCCCTGCGGCACACCTGCTGTTACATCTTGTAGTTCCGAACGTGTGCCGTCTATGACAACCTGTTGTTGTCTACATTCTAGATACGATTTCATCAAGTTATACAAGTTTCCTCTTATACCAATTTTTGTCAGTTTGTTCAAGAGGCCACGGTGCCAGACTTTATCGAATGCTTTACTTATGTCACAGAATATACACCGGACCTCTTTTCCGTCGTCTAATGATCGACATATATTGTCATATATTTCGGTAAGTTGAAAAACCGTTGAATCGTTGCGCATGAAACCAGCTTGGTAAAATGATAGGAGTTTGTTTTCATCAAGAAATTCCCATAGATATTTATAAATACATTTTTCATAGACCTTTGAGACGCAGCTTAGTAGAGAAATTGGTCGGTAATTTGATATAAGACCGGGATCACCACTCTTAAATATAGGTGTAACATGTGAACGCTTCCACTGGTGTGGGTAGTAACTGTTTTCGGTAAATGTTCTAAAATAGAATTGAAGAGGTTCACAGAGCGAGGAGGCACAACTTTTCAAAACTCTCGGACTTATTCCGTCGGGCCCACTTGACTTAGATATTTTAAGACTTTTTAACGCTTTGTAAATGTCAGGGGCTGTGATTTTTATATCGCTTAATGTGGATATGGAGTTATCCGGTTCAAGGACTGGTAGGCGTTTCCCGGCGTCATCAACTGATGAAATTTTACAAAAATACGAATTGAAAGCATTTGCTTTTTCAGTTGGTGATATCAGGAAGTCGCCGTTGGTGTTCAAGGGGGGTATTGATCTATCACTGGTAGCAAATACAATTTTTTGGAGTGTTTTCCACCAGGAAGACTGGTCATGTGATGGGCTATTCAATGTGTTCTCATTCTTGGTGTCATAATCACGTTTGCTTTTTCTAATAGCCGATGTAGTTTCATTACGTTTAGATCTGAAGTTTGCCCATGTTTGTGGTGTATTTTTCCTTTTAGCTATCTTGTGTAATCGATTTCGTTGCCTCATCAGTTTCCGTACATTACACGTAAGCCATTGGGGACTACCTTTCCGGATAAGTACTATCTTATTGGGGATATTGTCACTGCATACCTTTTGAATTTTTGCAGTCAAGTTATCTGCATGAGCTGAAAGTTCAAATGGTGTATTATCATCATAGTTCCAGCTCAAGAAGTCTTCGTTCATGGTATCGAAGTCAGCCAGATTATAATTCCAGATACGTCTAGTGAGAGTTGTAGCCGACTTATTTTTCAAAAGTTTTATCTGAGCAACGACCGGACAGTGATACCTAATTGTGTTGTCGAATATGTTGCCAAGAACACAAGGGGAATCAATAAGGTCAGGGTTGCTAGTCATGAGCAAGTCGAGAATGGATGAGGAATTTTCAGTAAAATGCGTTTTATCAGTGACCAGTTGGGTCAGACCTCGTTCGCTACATATGCCGTTTATTTTACCATTACCGTTGCGTACATAGTTTTCATTGAAATCTCCACCTATTATGACATCCAGGTCGCTATCGCGCGCAAGAGAAATGTTATCATTAATTTTTGTCCACAGGCTTGCGGGGGAGTTGGGAGGGCGATAAAAACATCCTACAAGACAACGTTTTGTGTTAATTGTAACCTCTATCCAGATATTTTCTACTTCGTCACTGTCAAGTTCATCGCGTATTTTGAATGGTATAGTGTCACGAACGTAAATACACACACCCCCTCCTGTTCTGCCATCTATCCTGTCTTTGCGGGCAGGATCATGGTAGCCAGGAAGATGGATTTCTGAATCCGGGATAGAATGATCGAGCCAGGATTCGGTTAATAGACATATGTCGTACTCCCCATTTGATGTTTCGGCTGCAAGTATATCTACTTTATTTCTGATACTCTGTGTATTCAGTACAAGTACCGAGTGATTGTGTTGTTCGGTTGAGGGGCCTGGGTTAGTCTCCACGTCTCCTGCCAGGACCAAAAGGGCCTTTGCTAAAGTTACCGCTAATACAGTTAGAAATGTCACGCATGTGAAGAGGAATACAATTGTGTGTGACATCGCAAATTTAGTGTTCAACTTCGTCTTTTTATCATCGGAATTTGGAGAATTAGATAGTTTCTTGCCTGCCAAGATATGTTTGAGAGCGCAGAATTGTTCCATCGGGAAGAAAATGAAAACCAACAGTGTCAATGTTAAGGCAGTTATAAGATCCAGTCCACGTAAACGTAACATGATATAAAACAAGCATGTTTTTGATTGTTTCACACAGAGACGCCCCCTCCCTGACAGCCTGGCAGCAAGATTGTTAAATGCACCGATTCTTGCCCTATGTGACATTATGTCACCCATTATCAAAAGTCATATCAAAATCCTGAGAGCAGTTCTGTTTTGGGCATCCTCGGTGCACAGTAACAAACATATTAATAGAGCATACAGGTAGGTGTGAGTAGGTAGGAGAAAGAGAACAGAGTAGAACAGAAGGGCAGTTGAGTATAGTGAATGAGAGTATGAGATAGCAATAGTGAGTGGCAATAGAATGTATACCAATCGTGGTTGTGCAGGCCGATGGGATTTTTGAGTCGACCAAACAGGGGTTCGTCTTAAGTTTGATAATCTTAGGGTGTGTTTTGAGCTCGGAGCTCTTCATCACGAAAATGTATATGCAGCGGAAATGACTATAGGAGTTATGTTTCTAAAGTGAGGGATAGAGATAATCATGCCAACTATTCGATTTAAAGGTCCGATTTATTCATAAGACTAGCAGGAAGATACACAACTACACACATATATAATTACATACATACACACACCTATATACACATACACAAAGTCACACGTACATACATACATATGTGTGTGCGTGCCCAGATAATTAAATGTAGTTTTTGATACGCACGCTTATGTTTTCACAGGGGGCGGAACCGCATGGTTTGAAATATCTCCATTCTCGGATACAATAAAATATATAGAAACTAGTACGCAATACTTCAGACGAGCATTGAGAAAGGCATAGTTTATGTGTCGCATTTAATTTGGAGGATAATTTGATATAATTAACACTAATGATGCTGAGTATTCGCTAGCTCCAGTCCATAAACCCACTAAGTAAAAAGCGGCTGAATGGCTATAGCTATAATAGCCAAAAACAGGCCACGATCATAGGGCATATGAAACTATATCAAACACCAGCAAATGATCAACTCCCCCAAGGAGTAACAGTAACCCCATGGAAAGGAGAAAAAACAGAGTAGGCATATGAACTGGAGGAAGTGTGGAATACTTGAATGACCTATAAGTGCCTAATTATTGTATAACATACATATGCATGTTCTAATAGTTATTCATTCACCACGCGCAAGTGAACAGCGTTATGGTTTGAAGTATCATAGATATAATAAAATATAAAGTAATATTAGAAGCTATAATAGTACAGACTGTGGATGGATGGACGAACGAACGGCGAGATTGGCATAAATTTGTCATGTACACGTAAGTTACGCAAGAACGTTGCAATAGTGTTGTAGTATTTGTATATGTACACACATGTGTCAATGAGTGCGGATTTGAGGTATATTCCGTGTGTACATCATTGCACACAAGGTACATAATTACGTAGATGCACTTTTAAGAAAAGTTTAACAGCGGAGCATGCGCATGCATGTATAAATATATAAATATCGGAGTCCATGTGAACTCAACACTCGATTATGCTTGCATGGGAACGGACGGCAAGGGTTGAAATATCTCAAATGGAATTAAATAGTTCACAGCCAGTACGGAATGAACAGATGGACAGACGGCGGTTTGGAATAAGTATGTGCCATTATACATATCGTGGTATGGGGGTATAAATATTGTCGATGAATAATATAAATACACAATGCCTATCATAACGATAAGACCAAGATAACAATACGAATGCAAATACACAAATAAGACAATATATGCTTTAATCTGGTTGAGTATATATACCTGCACGTGCACGCATACGCCCTATACAGTGAATGCCAAAATGTACTCACAGCGTCCCTGTGCGCATATCAACATGTATTCGCGTCGCGTTACCTTGGTCAACCAACGTCGTTGTTTGGTTTTAATTATCCAGTCAGACTGGCCGCTTGACATAGAAATGATTATCTCGTGTGAGTTTGACCTGAAAGGTCGTGATTATATGCCCAATCTACTGTTGGCGTTCTGGCCGGTTTCATTTGGTAATGGCGATGGCAAATCGTGCTCCGTGGTATAAGAATTGTTGTGTTATTATGCTGAACAAACAGGTGTAGACTTGTGTATACATACTAGTGGATTGGATAATTATGAATGTGGTCAATTATTCTGTATATAGTCGTCTGATATGCATGTACAAGTCAGCGAACATCCGTGATATTCTAGCTTGTCCGTGCAAAATTGGATTATTTCATAAGATTTCGCCATACAGAGGTCACTGACAGGTGCGTATATTTACATGTGCAGATTTAAGTTCGCTTAAATTCGTTATTTTGGGTTACGTGTGCAAATGTAACTGATTCTTTTGGGTTACATGTGCAAACGCAACTGATTCTAGGTGTGGGTGGCCGGGTGTTTTAATTTGACAGAAAATAATCGTTAAAGAATCGCGAATCAGATACTGGTTTTTGAACTATTTGTAAATTATTCAACTCTCGGTGTAGTTTGGTTTGTATTGCGGGTCAGTGGGTTGAATATAGAATATATAAATCCGGATAGCCATGAACAGATGATGGTTGTTTCGGATCGTCTATATAGCCGATGCTATATATCGTCGGTGGGATTCAAAGAAGTCGTAAAACTGTTAAAATCGTATTTTGGCGCGAAATTTTTTATTGCAAATTCGTAATCTACGCGGTCGATTACACCCCTAAAATTCTTATCCTTGTTCTAATCCAACCAGAAATGAGCTTTTAGGCCATGTGATGGAAATTCGTATCCTTGGTTGGACAAATATCTTACTTCAAAAATGTCGTATAAAGTATACGACATATTTGAAGTAAAACATATGACCATAACGTCAGTTACGTTGTTCTCAGAACGTCGTATATAGCCCTGGAGCTAATAGGGGTACCCTTGCACCCACCTGGGACTTAACTTCACCCCACTCATTTTGTTCCTTATTATGCCCCTTCAACTTTTAAGCAATGTTAACAAGAACAAAAATGGCCTTGTAGACTCCAGACAATATGGCGTCCATCATGGCCGCCGTTTTTCAGACCAGACTCTAAGTGAGTTTTATGCAAATTATAGCGTGAAAATCTAGTAAAATGTATATATTTTCGTGAAGCTAAGACACAATAATACCTTTTTGGGCCAAAATTGAAACTCACCATCCAAGATGGCCGCCAAAATGGCCGCCGAACTTGAAAATATGACATTTTTTCACAAATGTCTTCTAGATCAATTCATGCTGTTTGGAAATGGTTGAGTAATATGACTTTATTTTGTGTTTTATATATTACCTGATCATTGGACCAATTAAAATGGAATTATTGGGATCCTAACCCTTTCCGATCCCCCAAACATTCGATTTTACAGAATTCAGTATAAAACTTCACAAAAAATCACAATTGGGATTCTAGGCATATTTCAACAAAAATGAAAAGAACTTTGTAATGTAAGTGAGGCATATCATTACCTATGAATATTCCAACTCACTGGAACCAAAAATTCTTACTTCGGCTCAAAATGGTTGCCAGTATGGCCGCCAAAATATGGAAAATGGTAAATATATTACCCCAGCGTGTCCTGCAATCGCTTACAAGTTTTGGTTGATGTATAAAATAGACCATTCTGCATTAAATACATTGAATACTAACATGTCTGATGCATCATGTTTAATTTTTACTGTTGTCACCACTGACATCACCAAAATATTGAACTTTTCACTCAAAAACTTGACATAAATATCGGCAAAAAATTATTTTTTAGGTTTGGACCATTTTTTTTTTCAGGTAAAATGTTACTATCTTTGGATTGAAAGGTGCTTATTGTTTTTGGACTATCTTAAATACGTCATACATCGGTGTGTATTGACCAAATTGCTCAAGATGGCTTCCAAAATGGCAACCAAACATTATATCCCGAACATTATTCTCGGCGTTATCCGAAAAGGTAGCAAATTGTGACTCACTTGGTTATTATACGTGATAGTTAATTAACTGACAACTACATGTTCTATTCTGGTTGTCGCAGTTCAGTACGGGGCATGGTAAATTCATTTTAAAGTGTGTAAGTTTGCCGAGAACCTTCTTTTTTTTTTTTTTGAATTTATTGAAAGGAAATGTGCAGAAGTTTGAGACGGAACTGAGATGGTAAGCTGTGGCTATTCTGGTCCATTATGATAAAACAAAAAGTCAACTGGATACAGTGTGGATGCCAAGATCGTAGCCAGGGAGTTACTCTATGATCATAGGTGAGGTGAATAGGTATACAGGGAGTTATTGTATGTCATGACTGATGTGAATAGGTATACAGTGAGTGACTATATGGTTATGAATGGGTTGTCAATGGTAAGATGCATAGGTATACAGGGAGAGGTCGTGAGGTGAATCGGTATGAAAGGAGTGACTGTATGGTTGTATATATCCAGTACGGGTGCACACGGTATATGGATATAGCTACATGGTCATCTATGTGCTGATTATGTATATATATTGAGTGACTGTAAGGTCATGGGTGGGATGTACATGTGTTGTCTGTATGATCATGAATGGGGTGTGTGGATAAATAGCGAGTGATTTTATGATTACGGGTAATGTGTATAGGTATATATGGAATGACTACGGTCATGGTTGAATATGAATACCTGGAGTAAGCTGGGTGGACATTATCGTGTGGGTATATAGGGAGTATCTTTGTGGTAACGGGTGGGATGTATATTTATATATCTCGTGGATGTATTATCATTGGTGGGTGTATAGGGATATCTGTATTATCATAGATGGCGTGTATGATTATACAGTGAATTGCTGAATTGTCAAGTGTGAGATGTATATGCAAGTATGGATGGTATAAGTGGTCGTGTTTGCGGGTTTTTTTTGTATACCTGGAAGGGCTAAATGGCCATTGATGAGGTTTACATGTATACCTGGAGTGAATATATGGGCGGCACATGTATACCGAGTGGTTATATGACTATATGTGTCGAATAGGTATACAAGTAGTGACTGTATGGTTAATGGTGAGATGAGTACATGTAGGTATACAAGTAGTGACTGTATTATCATAAATGTAATGAATACCTATACAGGGGTGACTAAATGGTCATGTGTCAGGCGTATGAGTATACCTGGTGTTCATGTTTGGTGACTCGTGGTGGTATGGTCATATGTAGGTTATACGGGTATATACACGTGTTGCTATATTGTCATGGGCGAGGGGTATGTGTATATAGCGAGTGGCTATATTGCCATGAATGAGGTGCTTATGCATACATGGAGTGACTATACTGACATGACTGGGGTATATTACTATATCTTGAGCGGCTATTCGGCTATGGTGTGACAAATAGGAATACATGGAGTGACATGATCAATGTTGAGGTGAATATGTATACAAGGATTGACGATGACCATATATGAATGTTTTGAATATGTACACACGGGGGTGACTATATGGCCATATGTCAGGTGAAGGAGTATACCAGGTGCATGGGTGAGGGTATGTGTATGAAGCGAGTGGCTATATTGCCATTTGGGAGGTGCATATGTATACCCGAAGTGACTTTATGGTCATTGATGTGGTGTTGGTGTATGTATTGATTGTCTATTTGACCATGTGAGTGGATAATATGTATACAAACGGCCATCTTGTGTTTCTCGGAGATATAAATCTACATTACGAACTCCGCGACAACAAACCTGTCAACGACCTCAAATTGGTGTTTACTGAATTCGATATGCACCAAATCGTGAACAAACCAACGCACCGACGTCAGCACATACTCGACTGGGTTGTTATGAGAGAGACTTCCTCGGCTTGTGGATTGCAGGTCCTGGATAAGACTATCGGTGATCACTTTTTGGTTCAATTCCACCTCAAAATCGTAAAGTCAGCAGCTCCTAAGAAAACGATCACCTCACGTAATCTGAAAGCAATCGACCGAACTGAATTCTCAGCCAGTATCGATGCCGCATTGTCTTCCATTGATATATCGGATAATGATCTTGCTTTGTTTTACAACGACAAACTCTCAACGGTTCTTGACGAACATGCACCCCTTATATCCCGTGTGGCCAGCGACAGAACATCGGCACCTTGGCTAACGTCCGATGTCACTGAATCGAAACGAATCAAACGACAAGCTGAACGAACATGGCGAAAATCCGGATTGACAGTACATCGTGAAATATATGTTGAATGTAATCGACAATTGAATGTCACCATCAAGAATGCTAAAACTGAGTTCTACAACAATCAAATATACAGCTGCAAATCGACCAAAATGTTGTTTAACATCACGAAACCGATGCTTGGAAAGTCAAAACCATCGATTTTCCCCAACGATCGCGCAGCTGGCACCTTAGCTGATTCCTTTGCATTGTTTTTCCGAGACAAAGTGTCAAAAATCAGAGCCATTGTTGACCAAACGCATGGTGCACCGGAATATTTGGAGTTCTCAAGTCACAGAAAAATGGACGAATTTCGATCTGTGAGTTCGGAAGAAGTTAAGAATGTGATTTTGTCAATGCCACCTAAGTCATGTTCGTTAGATCCCATTCCTACAACACTTCTTCGTATTCACTGCGATCAACTTTTGGATGTAATAACTGATATTATTAACTCCTCGCTCTCAACGGGTGTTGTTCCCCAATGCTTCAAACACGCCAGTGTTACCCCATTGTTAAAGAAGTCTGGTTTAGATCAAAATTTGCTGCAAAACTATAGACCAGTCTCCAATCTTCCTTTCTTATCTAAAGTCCTTGAACGTGTAGTGCTCCACCAACTTCGTAAACACTTGAAAGACAATAATTTAGAAGAAAACTTTCAGTCAGCTTACAAGAAAAATCACTGTACGGAGACAGCCTTGACTCGAATTTTTAACGACTTGCTGTGTGCGACAGATGAGGGCAAACTCTCCATTCTTACATGCCTTGACCTCTCTGCGGCGTTTGACACGCTCGATCATTCCATCCTGTTAAAACGCCTTTCTGTGACTTTCGGAATGTCCGGCACGGTATTAAAGTGGTTCCATTCTTACGTAACCGAGAGAACTCAATCAGTTATTGTTAATTCTACGACGTCTAACCCCGTGCATCTATCATATGGAGTGCCCCAAGGTTCTGTGCTGGGACCTGTACTATATCTCGTTTACACACAGCCTCTTGGAAACATCATCGAAAAACACAACATTCAGTATCACATGTATGCAGACGATACCCAAATGTACATATCAGTTGAGCCATCGATCTTAGACGAAGCAATTTCTCAAGTTCAGACATGCGTTTCAGAAGTTAAAACATGGATGGAGATCAACAAACTCAAACTTAACGAAAGCAAAACTGAAATTATGCTTTGTGGAACTAACGCTCGGTTGAAGGGGGTCAGTCTTAATGCCACGCTCATCGGCGACAGTGTAATTGAATTTTCTGATGTTATTAAAAACCTCGGTGTGACCATCGACAAAAACTTCTCAATGTCATCTCACATCAGCAACCTATGCAGGTCCTTATATATGGAGCTCCGGCGCATTTCGCATGTACGTCCATATATCTCCGAACAATCCACACAAATATTGATGTCCTCATTTGTGTTATCCAAAATCGATTACTGTAATTCTATTTTAGCAGGACTCCCAGATTATCAACTTCACAAACTTCAAAAATTGTTAATATTGCTGCAAAAATTGTGTGCCGTGCAGGCAAATTTGATCATGTTACCCCACTGTTGTATAAATTACATTGGCTTCCCATATTTGAACGAATTGTGTACAAACATGCTACTTTGTGTTATAGAAAGTCGGATATTGATAATGCTTTGCCACCATATATTGATACATTGTTGGTCAAATATGTACCTGCTCGACCACTTCGATCACAGGATGCGAATGCGATGGTTGTACCTAAACGAGATCTGATGTACTTTGGTCGCCGATCTTTCGAGGTCTACGGGCCGACCATTTGGAACAACCTTCCCAAAGAGGTGAAACAGTCTGACTGTTTGGAAACATTCAAATCGGCCCTAAAAACTCACCTATTCATCTCCCATTTCGGACAAATAACATCAGAAAACGTTGAGGAGACTTAATTATTGAAATACATGCATATTATTTATTGCGTATATGTTATAGTGTGAATGTGTGTGACTGCGTTTGTGTGAATTGTTCAGCGCCATGAGCCATACGGGATATGGCGCTATACAAATACTCTATATTATTATTATTATTATACAGGGGATGACCTTATGGCCAATGGTGAGATGGATGGGTATACAAGGAGTGACTATATGGTTATGGGTCATGTTTAGGAGTATACTCGGTGTGCCTGCATTGTGACCCGTGGCTGTATGGTCATCCTGGTCATGGGTCAGGTGTACATGTATACAGTGGGTCACTATATTATGTATATGGTGTTTATGTATATATGGAATGACTGTGTGATAATGGGTGACTTTACACGCTTAACGTTTCCTCCATGTACATAAACACCATGAAGAAGGAGAACTCTATGACATGACCTCTCTATTGACTAGCATATATATCCTTGAGTTATTGTGGAAAGCGATAGCCACACAAGATACACATGAACAACCCACCCATTACACCAGTCACTCCATTTGTATATAAACGCCACACAAATGACAACATAGTTACACACTGTATACACGTTCACCTGAGCATACAGCCGTACGTGGTTATACCACTACATACCACGCCTGAACACCAGGTATACACCTACAACCGACACATGACCATATAGTCATTCTATGTATACATATTCACCACCTTCACGATCATACAGTCACTCATTACATATATATTCACCTCACCATGGACCATACAACCACTACATGTATACCTATTCGCCATACCATGACCATACCCATGAGTCAATCTAGGTATACATATACACATCACCAATGGTGAGCCCTTCCAGATATACCAATACCCGCACATACGACCATAAGTTCCATACTTGCCATAATCATACACGCCATCCATGATCATACATCTACTCCCTGAACACCCCCAATGATAACACATCCACAACATATATCAATATACGTCCCACCCGTTACCAACAGTCATATTGGACCAGAATACCCACATATCATGGTTCAT
This sequence comes from Siphonodentalium dalli, assembly GCA_032622095.1. Taxonomy (NCBI): domain Eukaryota; kingdom Metazoa; phylum Mollusca; class Scaphopoda; order Gadilida; family Siphonodentaliidae; genus Siphonodentalium; species Siphonodentalium dalli. Next base: position 114,134,513 of record CP136068.1, on the reverse strand, counting down.
CTCAGTTCCGTCTCAAAGTTCTGCCCATTCCCTTTCAATAATATGACCAGAATCACAAAAGAGGTTCTCCGCAAAATTCCATACTGCAAATTCAAAATGAATTTGTCATGCCCCACACGGAACTGAGACAAACATAACAGAACGTAGTTGTCAGTTAATTAACAAACACGTATAATAACCAAGTGAGTCACAATTTGCTACCTTTTGGTTGCTATTTTGGAAGCCATCTTGAGCAATTCAGTCTATAAACACCGTAGTGTCACACATTTAAGATAGACAAAAACAATAAATACCTTTGATACCAAAGATAGTTGCATTTTACCTGAAAAAATGGTCGAACCCTGAAAAGTGAGTTTTTGCCGATATTTATGTCAAGTTTGTGAGTGAAAAATTCAATATTTCTGGTGATGTCAGTGGTGACAACAGTAAAAATGATCCATGGTGCATCAGACATGTCAGTATTCAATGTATAGAATACAGAATAGCCAATTGTATACATCAACTACAACTTGTAAGCGATTGCAAGACACCCTGGGGCAATATTTACCATTTACATATATTTTGGCGGCTATTTTGAGTCAAGGTAAGAATTTTGGTTTCAGTGAGTTTAAGAGTTTAAATATTCACAGGTAATGATATGCCTCACTTACTTTACAAAGTTCATTTCATTTTTTTTTTTAAATATGACAAGAATCCCAATTGTGATTTTTTGGGAAATGTTATACCGCATTCTGTAAAATCGAATTTTTGAGGGATCGGAAGGGGCTAGGACCCCAATAATTCCATATTTAATTGCTCCAATCATCAGTTAATATACAAAATACAAAATAAAGTCATATTACAATACCAGTTCCAATCAGCATTAATTGATCTAAAAGACATTTGTGAAAACAATGTCTTTTTTTTAAACTTCCGGCGGTCATCTTGGATTGTGAGTTTCAATTTTTGGCCCAGAAAAGTGTCATTATGTCTTATCATCACGGAAATATATACATTTGTATACATTTTACTAGATTTTCCAGCTATAATTTGCATAAAACTGACTTAGGGTCTGGTCTAAAAAATGGCGGTCATGATGGACGTCATCTTGCCTGTAGTCTACACGGCCACCTTTTTTTTCTTGCTAACATTGCTTAGAAGTTGAAGGACATAATACGGAACAAAATGATTGGGGTGAAGTTAAGTCCCAGGGGGTGCAAGGGTACCCATATTAGCTCCCGGACTAATACTATATAGCATGATATTATAGAATGATATGGGATTGGCAAGAAACTTGGTATTATAGCGGCATCCGTTTCGGAAGCCTCACAAGTTACTCGGGTGTGTTGCCACTGTGTCGTTTCAGCTATCTAGTTTAATTATCGAATTCCGACATACTTGGCTAACTGAGTGATCCCATATAACCGTCCATTATCGGAAATGTAATTAGTATAATGGAAATTGAACCAAGCTAACTGTTTTCTCGGCAGAAAAAAGGTCGTATAAATTGAAATTATGTGATGTCGAGGCATAAAGTTGTTTCAAATTTGTCGTATAAATTTCAAAACGTCGTAAAAGTTTGCCGCGAAAAAGAAATTATTTCAAAAAAGTCGTATAAGCTCATTTCACAGTTTTCTCTTTATAGACTGGTGTAAAATCGTCAGTTTCACAATAATTCGATGCCCGGGATGTGTATCGATGGATTTGCTGCACTGTTGTTCTTCTGGATATAACATATCAAAATATAATCAGTTTTTTGTCTCTCCTGTAAAATGACTAAAAAGTGCGGGAATTTTGTATACGACATGTTTGAATCCCACCGACGATATGTGACTCAGCTTATGTCTGAGTATTTTGAACTTTCCCACGTAGCGTGTTGTCAAGTTCATCCATTGCATGTGGTGTTGTTACTCTGATGGGCCTCTCGTTTTCTCGAAGCCTGATGAGAATGGCTCCATCGATAGTCCACGCTTCGTGAATCAACTCGTCTTTACGGAGATCACGGGCCTTCCTATAAATGGCGGCGCGTGTTTTGGTAAGATCCTCGTTGACGTATACCCTTTGGTTGAGGTAAGGTAACTTCAATGTCTTACACTCGACACGTCTCCCATATAGTTCCCTCCTGATTTTGTAGGAGGGGAGTCTGAAGATGATTTGCCGTGGTGGTTTGGGTTTTGGATTGTTTGCTCCTACAGTTTTTGGTACGGTTGAGTCAGAAGTAGATTTACCGGCTTTTGGGCCAACTCTGTGACTCCGATAAACGTCATAATCGCCGAGCGGAATACCTAAACCATTTGCGACGTCAAGGACAATATGATCGGTGTTTTCACCGGGATTTTCAGGGATGCCTGATATTCTGAGGTTGGTACGGCGGCCGTACTGTTGCAGGTCGTCCAGTTCCACTTTGACTTCACGAATGTCACCTTGCCGCGCTTCCCTTTCCGCTTTGAGCTCCAGTTTAAGTTGGGATATTTCTTGCCTAATATCGGCTATGTCATTTTCATATTTATCCCTAGGAACGAAGGCATCTTTTGTTACTTTAGCAACTTCGCACTTCGCCATTTTGGTGATTACGCGTTCAAGCATTCCTTCCATCATGAGACTAAAAGAGTTTTGGACGCGCTCGCTCCCGGGAGCCTTTATCAGACTTGATTCGAAAAATGTTTCTGAGATGTAAGTGTCATTTTCGATTTCTGATGAAATTGACTCATTTAAGTGATCATCAACCAGGGAGTCCTGGTAGATGGGTCTGGGTTTTTTGCTGTCATTAGACTCAGAGGGCGAGAATGGCGATGCTCGGTTCCGTTTTAAGTCTGCTGGCTTTTGTCGAACATCAGAATCGAATGATATAGGAACGGAACTACCTGAATCATGTTCGTAATTACTCGCGCCTATATGATCAGAATGTCCTCTGTCTATCGGCGTAGAACTGTCTAAAGGGTGAGTAATTTCTTCCCCGAGTTCGTGTGATTGCAACTCACTCATTGTGTGTCGAGTACAGCTTTATGAGAAAATGTCAATAAAGCGAATGGCATGTACGCGCTAATGGCATAATCAGTTGATTTGGTTTGTGAATCGTATATCAATAGTGGTATGTATAGTCAAAATTAGAACGTTCTCACCGGTTTGTCTTTGATCGTGTGTAGTCTCTGCGAAAATCAAAATGGCCGTCCTTCTCCGAACAAAGAAAAACTTCAGTTCGAAAATTCAGCAGTCATAATTCAGGTATGCACAGAAATAACACATCGAGAGCCTTTTATGTTGTCACGGAAATCCCACTGCACATTAAATGTCCTTCATGCGGTCTTTTACATCGATATTTTAACAATTTTCCCCATCGGTCGACTCCGCGTAAATTTATTTATCTTCCCGCCATCGTGACGTCATAAAACTAAATTGGTTGACAAAATAGGTCGAAACACTAAAAGGCAGTATAGAGTGCTACATAGAATGTCCCGTCCATAGATCGGATGGGATGTTGGTATTTATCCAATTTTATATAAAAACTGGAAGAAGAACAGGATTTTTTTTGGAAAGACCATAACCTGTGGAAAGAAGATCAGCGACGTAGAGATCAACAAGTACAACAACTACTAATGCTGCAAGCTAGACAAGCAACATCACCTCCATCTTCTAGCGAGAAACCAAAAAAAGAAGAAATGATTTATTTTTTTATGTATTAACTCAATTAAAGCCAATAACATGAGGGGTGACGGAGAGGGTCCATCGGCCCTTTCGACCATCCCGGGGTTAGCCCCCCAATGACCTGCCTAAAAAATATTTCATAAATCAAAATGGCAAATTCTCTAGTTAATGCATCGTTTATTCCAAACAGCAGGGGCGGCAGGAATCTCATCTACAACGGCAACAAATACAGAGTCAGATCTCGGCGTGTGGAAAATATTCATTGGGTTTGTTGTGTAAAGACTTGTAGTGCTACTATTAATACAAAGAATGACATTGTTTCGTCAGCGGGAACTCCTCATAACCATATAACGGATTTTGACCAAGTTTCTGTGGACATGTTTGTATCAAACCTGAAATCGACAGTGCGGAATGATTGTAAAACAGTTTCATCAATCTACCAAGAAGAGCTGACTTCGCTTAGAACCGACGAAACCGACCCAATGTTGATCAGCAAAGTGCCAACGTTTTACAGTATGAAATCATCGCTATACCGTTCTCGTTCCAAAACCACACCAGTTCTTCCGAAAGCCCGTGCCGATATCAACTTGCCTGAGCAATATACCACGACAACCGCGAACGAAAACTTCCTTCTTGCATCCGATGGTGGAAGTGACAAGATATTGATCTTCGCAACAGGCAGCAACCGTAGGTTCCTTGCCGATGCTGATCGTTTCTATGCCGATGGTACATTCGAGAAATATCCCGGCATCTGTCTTCAAATATATTCAGTCCACGCATTCGTCGACAGTATAATGGTTCCCCTGCTATGAAACTGCTGCTCAGAACGCCCTACTAATATTTGCATGCATTTTATATTATCCATAACTAATAATACTAATCAACTGTACCTCACCAACAACTGCAGATGATATTACTATAGTTTCCCTCACAAAAGCTGGTTTGGACAACTTAATGAAAATCTGCTTCAACTACAGCAAGAAATGGCGCTTCTGTTTTTCAAAATCTAAGAGTTCCGTTGTCGTATACAACGAAACGAAACAACAACACACAAACCAACAAAGATCGTGGATTCTTGGGAATGACACGATCGATGAAAGCACCGACTGTCGCCATCTGGGAATTTCTCAAGGAAAATTCGGCAACACTGTTAACCGTGCTAAAAATATATCTGAAGTGTTGAGAAAAACATACTTTTCTATCGCTGGTAGGAAATCCTTAGGTATGTGCACCCCTCTCACAATGAATAATATCCTACACACAGTTGTGCTTCCAAAGGCTCTTTATTGCGCTGAACTCCTATATTCAACAGATGACAACGCTCTCTGCACAATTGAAAAGGGTCTATTCGTACATGTATAAAGCACATACAGAATCTTCCAACAAGGGCGAGCACAACCCTCTCACTCAGTCTCCTGGGTGTTTTACCGATGAGTCGCCAACTACATTTGAGAAAACTTCTCTTCCTCGGCGAACTTATCCACTTGCCTGCGACTCGAGACTTTCCTTTACGAATTTTCATGAAAAACCTCTATATGCACAATTTATTCAATGTGAATACCACCGGTTATGTGAACGACATCATCGATGTTCTATAAGTGTACAATCTGTCTTCTTATCTTCAAGAATTCTTATCTTCTGGATCCTTCCCAAAGATGATCATTTTGGAAGCAACTCGTCAAGTCGACCATAAGAGCTCACTATTGTGACGCATGGACTTCAGCAGTGGGTGCCAATGGTCGCTCTTCTAATCTTCTCCTCATTCATAACCAGCCAGCCTCTCGCAGTCTGGAGTGTGTGGCGTCTTCTTGCTGCCCATCCTAACAGGAGTTTGGAACTGAAAAATCTTGCTAGACTTCTAAATAGATTGTTGTTCGGAAACAATGCCCGATGCATGCTGTGTGGCCACACATATAACAATGAAATTGGACATATTACTGACTCGTGCAGATCTGCCACCATGTACAGACTCCGATATAATTCCTGGTGTATGATTATAGATAGCTTCGACATCCAACTATTTAGTTACCTGGATGCTCTCCCAAACGACCATTTAAATGCGCTGTTACTTGGAAGTACCCAGCTTGGTTGTCATATCCCGACTGAGTCATGGGAGCAGCTCATCATCGCATCTGCTGAATTTCTGTATGTTGGTTGTCAACTAATTCGCCCCGGAAGTTAAAAGATGACATTCACATGCCATTTGATGCAAAATGCCTCTCAGGTGGACAATATTCAACTATGATCTGTCCTCCTTGCCACCCGCATCTACAATGTTTTCTCATATACTCGTTTTTACCTTGCTCTTCGTACATTGTACACATCTTTCCAATTTATGTATACAATGTCATTCCTTGTAAATAGATGCTGGTGTGTAGTCCACTTACAATGGTCTCGTTACCACATACTTTCTGCAACTGATATGTATATATGCTTTTCATACTTGGAGGTCAATAAACAATAATAATCAAAAGGGCAGAAAAAAACCGAATCCAATCAAACCAACTAGGAAGGGCCTAAGTAGACATTAAGAGGATTATTCACACCTCTACCCTATACCCTACCGAAAACAATAGGTGTCTGCAAAGTGGGACGACCCCAATAAAAGCACCATCACACATGACAAAACACGCCCTCTATGTGCCTAAATAAACCTTCTCAGTCTGTATTTTTAATGCACGGATTCTAGGACGCGAAGCGTGTAATAAACACAGAACTACTCAAATAATATTACCTTCTGTTTGAACGCTAAAAAAATATTTTTAGAGCAGGCGACCTGCAAAAACGTTCGGAACACAACAAGAGGAAGAACACTATCTTGTCAACATCCCCCGTCAGAGCAAATATCATACAAATGCCATACAAATGCCATACAAATGCCATACAAATGCCATTTTGAACGAGACAGAGAGAGAGGGAGAGAGGGGAGAGAGAGATGAGAGGAGAGAGAGACAGACATACAGAGCGAGAGAGAGAGTGAGACAGAGAGATAGAGACAGAGGGAGGTGGAGAGAGGGGGTGAGGGAGTTTGGGAGTGAGACCCTGGATTATTTGAAAGGGCTGTCAGCCCTCTCATACAACCCACTTTGGTGATTTTATATTAGGACAGCGATGCGACTAACCTTATTATCTTTTTTGTGAACTGAGTATTTATCATTTTAAATATAATTTTGAATTAAGAATCGGTGTAATCTAGTGACATAATTTGTTCTTGTACATGTAAGTCTCCTGTAGCCGTATTCTGTCAATTCAGGGATTTTACTTCGGGCTCAACACTTCGGAGAGGGTGCAACGTCATCCAGTTTACTTAAAGGATTACACTGGTGTGGCTTTTAAAGTCATTATCGATGCCCGCTAATCCACTGAGTACGTTGGCGAAAAACATTTTGTGACCTCATACCTTAAAATTGGAATAATAAATTACATATTCAATAAAGAGCGTTTATAGTCAGTTGTTACATATATGTCAAGTCGCGTTTATACATGTCGTAAATGGAATCAGGATAGATGTGTTATTAAAAAATCGGGCACCAATTTTCCTACATATCTTCTGGAATTATTGATCATATAATATATTAGTCCCCCTTTAAGTCATCTGAAATCAAAGGTAAGTAAGTAATGTTTTATTTTCAGCCATTATTCATGGATGGAACATGAGAATATGCGCCTATCCCATGCCATTCCGCTGGTCAGGTGCCCTATCTTGACCAAGTTTCCTACATAAATAACGCTCTTAATTGCTCATATTTGCCCACTTAGGTAGTCTGTGGTCAAAGACGTCTGTCCCCTAGCACTCTACGGATCAATTTATCGCCGTGTTTTAATTTTCACCGACAATATTGCAACCATTTTGGATATATAATTAATTATTTTATTTAATTAATTATCAGTACCCTTTTAAGACATCTGATGCCAACGGGACCTATCTAATAAGATTCCCCACGTCAAATTACCCAAATGTACAAATTTTCAGCTCCGATGGTCCAGTCGTTTCTACAATCAGTGGATAAAAGCCAAAGCAAATTGCGACAGTCTTTCAAGTTTAACACTGCGTTTCGCTAGTAGTCCCTCGTGCTACATCCCACGAGGGAAGATTAACCAGTCGGACTGCATAATCCATAGTGAAATATGCAGTCGCATGAATCGGCATAACTCCAGTTACGGGCGGCGCATCACACAATGATTTTCGGTAAAGTGCTCAATGGATTAGGGGGCATCGATAATGAATAAGAAAAGCCACCCCCGTCTTTATATTGAATCGGGCGGATTAATACTATTACGTAAAGCCGCGCATGACACCAACACAAGACAATGCTAAAATTATTGCTTTGTTCATAAAAGTTAAATTATTTTCCAACTTAGTTGTACAAACGAAAATAGACACAAATACAAAGAAGCAAATTGGGGGACTATATTTTCCGTTTTGCAACTTCTTTTAAGGATTTTGATTTGTTAAAAAGGCATAAAGTTCTAGGTTTTCATGTGATGTACAAGATCTTCAACTCGTTATGTTGGGATATAAGATTTTATGAAACTCGTTTGATAAATTTGATTCACAACTCGTCTGCGACTCTTTGTGAATCAAATTTGTCAAACTCATTTCATAAAATCTTATATTCCAAAATAACTCATCGGATATCCTCTTTATCAAACTATATGCAGGGTTTACCTCCCTTGATGACTCGGTAAGACCGCTGCTACCGGCGAATTTCACCCACCTTTGGTGGACTTTCGCGATATTAAGATACATACTAAGCGAACAATATATATCGAAACGGTGTGATTCGGTTCTCCGATTATTTTACCAACACAATAGTCTAAACACACATGTGCGAAATTGTCACAACTCGCACGGCAAGTCAAATACAAGAGTTCTAATTTGCTGCAATTTTGACGAGTAGCTTGTGAAAATCGTCAACAAAACTTCCGCTCTGATTTTCCATTCTGTCATTATGTTTTAGTGCGGGAATTGTTCTCAAAGCACATAGAACATTTGACTTTGGAGCGATCGGGTTTCGCCATTGTTTTCTGGAAAACCCCAAGCTAAATATAGAAACACAGACAAGTGCCCAGCCGGTGACAGAGTCAGAAAGGAAGTATGACTGGTGCGCTCTGGTAGAGATTGCCTCTATATATGCATTGATTATTGTATTTTTACCTTTGCATCAGGATACTTGCGACTGGTGAAGCCGGTAAGGAAGCGATGGCACTTAATATCAGATTAATGTATATGTTCCCAGCCAGCTTGGGCAACCCAAACGCTATTGCATACCAACTTGTTCCAAGGGTGAAACTGAAACAGACAATGATGTACCAGGCCACTCATATATTATTACATATAAATAAATACTTAATCGGAGTGGTGAATATATAATGTTTGATATCTAATCCCAACCACATGGGTACACAGTTGCATGCTCACTACATCAAATCAGGATGTATTAACCCTTTACCCAACAAACCGGCCAGAACCGGCCAAATAAAGCTTCAACAGCCTAAAATATCTTGGGTCTGTCTCAATAAAACCATACAAATATGGATATCATTGGAACCGGCTCATTGACCACATTATGATGGTTATAGTTATGCCCTGTGCCAATGCATTCTCTTATATATGCGAGTCGACCATAGGTCGCCTCGCATATATAAGAGAATGCATTGGCCTAAAACACTTTTTACCATTTTTTCTTACATTCTTTAACAATTTTATAATTTTTTCTTACATTTTTTAATAATTTTTATAATATTTTTCTACATTCTTTGACAATTTTATCATTTTTAATATGTGTTAAGCCAATGCATTCTCTTATATATGCGAGGCGACCTATGGTCGACTCGCATATATAAGAGAATGCATTGGCACAGGGCCGTTCTGTTGGGTAAAGGGTTAAGCTTGATCTCAGGATTAATTGAGGATTAATATTGACTACAAACCGGTGATAATTAAAGAAGTGCCTTTAACAGGTCTGGCAATTCCCAAATGTAGCTACAATAGCTATATGTAGCTATTGTAGCTACATTTGACTCTCGTAAAACAATATTTTACCAATTTGCATTGCACGTAAGCATTACCGCGAGCTGCTGCAACTAAGGGTGAGGGGTATTATGTTGTTACAACTTATGAAACCTCTGCCGATGACATTTCGGTTGCACCAGCTTGCGGAATATCCGAGAAGCATAGCTAAGCATATGCATCTGTTTAGAAATTTGTTATGCTATGCGATATGGGACACGGATCCATCCATATATGATATATTATTTTCTATTTAGAAATATGAATTTACTAAGAGTATAATCAAACCATGTTCTGGTATATTTAAATGATTGTTTGTTGGATTGGGTTTTCTCCCACCCCCTACACATTTTAGCACAGGTAGACCGTGTGGAATAACTGGCTGAGATTTCCCTGTCTCACCCAGCACATGACCAGCTGTCTCACCATACCCACGTGATTGCTTTACCTATTCAATTATGAATCGGAACTAATTTAGCAATCCGTCATCATGTTTTGTGTGAACGAAAACAATGGCGACCAACCAGTTACGCTTCACGTTTCAAGTAAATAAATACAAACGAATTCGTGGACGTTAATACAGATGGAGATATAAGCCTCTAGCATATTAATCACGAAGAACCTTCAACATAACCTCACTTTCAGACGCAGAGTTGTACAACATATAATATAAACGAACACATTCCGTCAAACAGAAGGCCCAAAAGCGAAACTGGAATTACTAGCACATTTCGTAACACGGAAACAATAGCCGATTCACAAATGACGAACGAAATATTTAAACCACGCCATTAGATTCCTCATATTATGGGGATGATTATATATAAGTTTGGTGGCAATCGGTGACAATCTTTTTTCTACCTCTCCCCCTTTTCTGCCCCTGACAACAACGGCGTCACTTTATAAAATTCTAACCCCGACCATTATCTTTCTCGTAAAAAGCTACTCCTAGTAAACCCCTTTGGCATCATCTAGATGGTCCCCTGTGAATTTCTATAGAACACAGACAGACATTCGCAAATATAGATATAGATATTTATGCCAGAGGTGTAAATGGAATTATGCAAAAACATGTATTTGGTCTGATTCTGATTCAAGGGGTGGGGGGGGGTGGGTGTGCAGTTGAAATTTCCCAAGGTGGACTGTGGACTGTGGTATTTTTCAGTTAGTATATATCTTGATTGTTGCGTTATGTGTGTGCATGCATATACATGCATATAATTATGTGGGTTGGGGGAGAAAATACAGTTTTATTTCAAATAAAGTGTTCCCACAAATGAGCCTGTGATCCTTAGGCTACATGCTGAATGCAGATTCCCAAGGGGGTCCATTTACAATCAAAATATGCCGCAAGCCCCCTCGTCGCCGAATAAACGCTCCCGAATTGAGTATGTTTCAGTTAATATATAGTAATATTTAAAGTAATATGTTGATGTTGTTTCGTTCAATATGTGCATGCGTATATGTGGGGTGGGTATGTGTAGAAATACAGTTTTAGTGAAATATAGTGTTCCCTCGCGCATCCAGCGACAAAAAAGAGAAGCATGACCATTCCATTCCTTATATAGAATTAATTCATAACCGCGGACACTAGAAAGTAACAAAGAACATGTGTATACCCGTCATTTTGTGACGGGCAACCCCCCTAGTTGCAATATAATGACCCAATTACTAGTGTTAACTAACCACAGCGTAGTCGTTATTGCTAATATCACCCTAAGCATTATGACTAACGTTTCGCCTTAGTCATTTTGTTTAAACTAAGTTAGTCATCCTGGGGGGGGGGAAATTTTGACTAACCTTAGTTAGTCATATTGCCTAATTTGTTATCTTTAGTGTAGTATTGTGACAGATACTAACATCCTAAAATGACTATATCTCTTCGGTTTCGGGGGTAAAACAGATGTGACCCGCCATATCAAATCTAGTCGGAAGTCGGGATTTGTTTTACCCTGTGCCAAGGCATTCTCTTATATATGCGAGTCGACCATAGGTCGCCTCGCATATATAAGAGAATGCATTGGCCTAACAATTTTTTACAATTTTAATAATTTGTTCTTGTATTCTTTAACAATTTTATAATTTCACCCATACAGAGCCCCAGACAAACATGAGCAGACGACACTCTTCTATATGCTTCTGTATATATGTGTGGGGCTCCCTGCTGGGTAATGGATGTTTTTTTATTTTATGTCCTAAAAATTGTAAGAAACATTTATTTAAAAAAACATGATAAAAAATTGTTAGGCCAATGCATTCTCTTATATATGCGAGTCGACCTATGGTCGACTCGCATATATAAGAGAATGCATTGGCACAGGGTAAAAAAAATCCCGACTTACGACTGGATTTGATATGGTCTCTTCGGTTTCGGGGGTAAAACATATTTGAATTGAGTAGAGGAATCCACCCATCAAATCTCAGAGTTCTTATGGTTCGATTTTTGAAATCTGCTATTTTTCACCACCTGGAATATTTGTTGGTCTGGCAAAACTTCCGCCAAGAAATAGAACAGACATGCAGGGACGCCGTTACGAGAGGGCACGCGCTATCACGACTTGTTATACGATCAGCGCATCAGTGGCGATCGCAAGTTAATTCGATGAAAAGAATCGCCATCAACAAGAATACGGTATGTTGTGATAATTGACGTGTGGATACTTACATATACTTATTTACGAATTGGTAATACTATTTTATGCATGCAAATGGACATGTTATATGGCACCACTCTGGTTACACGCGGACATGCTATGTGTTTACATTTGTGATAACATACGTTTGGGAATTCCAATTTGATATAGGAATCACCATATATGGACGTTGTAAACCACGCTCGCTCATCGTCAAAACTTCCAAGAAAAAACTCCGATATTATAGGACTTTTCGGCAAATATAATATCGTGATTGCTATTGTTGTGATTGTTTTTTGGTAATAAACTAATTTGGATAATTAAATCAGCTTTAGGTGAAATTCCGTTGTTGTTGTAACTGGACGATACGGGGCCATCGAATCGGATTATGTATTTTTAAACCTTTCTATATTGAATTTATTCCCCCATTCACTTATATAGTTAGACATTGGAAGGATGTTAAATGCAGACGACAGACAGATGAAAATATAATACAAGTGCTGGTGGATTTCGATTAATTTGTGGGCAATGTTCAGATAATAAGTTAAACAAACGACCTATCTGAACTACTCGTCAATGAGTATTTAGCAAAGAAATGGTTAATTTTCTGTCAAATTGGTCAGAATATCTAACAAGGCTCCGGTTAGATGTAAGAACTGATCATTTTATTATTTTGATAACTTACTAACCTATTTCCACTAACTTGAGCACGACTATTGTTGTTGCACACAGTCCAGCTATGCTGAATAGACTAACGACAAATCGGCGACCAAATCTGAAATGGATGAAGCCCCAAAATGTAGACAAATCTGCGACCAACGTAACATATCTTACGTATGCATTTCAGCCCAGGGTGTTGTCTGGATTGTACTTTATTACACGCTTGTTCCCATGAGTACAGTGTTATTGTTGTTCCATATTTACAATTACGTATGGAACGTACGTTACATACGCATCTCGTTGACGTAAAATGACGCACATGACGTTCGTATCAACCGTGAAACTGGAACTATAAAATAAAAGGGGTTAGTCTCACTTTGCAGACATGCGGCAGGGGATTAACTCAAGGTGCGACCGGTTGTGTTGTTACAACGCTGGCAATTAGGCCGATCCAAGTTAAGCGTTGTGTTCAGGCCAACTTGTTTAGTCTAAGGCCACGGCAACAGTTGTCACTTGTTTTTCGCGCATATGTAACTAATGCTCACAGTTAATATTTCATGTTGTGTCCAGTTCACCTTAAACGTGTTTATACTGTTGTTACTTGTTTTTCGCGCATATGTAAATAACACTAACTAATGTTCACCGTGAATTTTTTTTTTATATAAGGACTGGACTATGGCCAATCTTTCATCATTGATTCTCGATCCGGCAGCTCGCTGGGACGGTCGCAAAAGTGCTTGACACACTAAGCCAGTGAGTTGCCGTGACTTTTCTGTCGATGGCTCGGTGGACAATGGATTCTACTCTAATCCCCACCGAGCTTTTGTACGCGCTGAGCTGTTTCCAGTCGACTCGCTGTGTTAGCTGGTCTCTCCATGCTAACAGGGGTCGACTGGAAGTTGTTTTGGACATCCAGGTCACTCCGGTAGAACCCTCTACCGGTCGTGGCCTGGAAGGACCGTCCGGACTCCACCGGACTGGGGCTAACCAGAAGACCAGCAGTACCGGGAAGAAGGGAAGGAAGAACAAGACACCCTCAAGACGCCGAAAGAAAGGCCAAGTGGAAACGAAGAACTGAGAGACGCCCAGTTCTCCCCCACTTGGCCTCGGGCTCAGACCAACGACCTGCAGCTCCAGCTAACACCACCAGCAGGGACGCCGACGCTTCTCCGGATGTCCCGGTTGTCGTCGAGGACAGCGGAAATGGGGACACCGACGTCACACCGGATGTCCCCGCCGCTGTCTTCGCTGTGGAGATGTCAACACCGCCTGACCAGTCTTCGCCGGGGCGGATTCCACCACCACCACCGCCCCTCCGACGCCGGAATACTTGGAGAGGCCGGCGTCTTCCACACAGGATGAAGAATGCGCAAAGATTCAATAAAGAACTGGAAGAAGAACAGGATTTTTTTTGGAAAGACCATAACCTGTGGAAAGAAGATCAGCGACGTAGAGATCAACAAGTACAACAACAAGTACAACAACTACTAATGCTGCAAGCTAGACAAGCAACATCACCTCCATCTTCTAGCGAGAAACCAAAAAAAGAAGAAATGAAAATATTTGTAAAAAAATTGTTTTTTTTTATGTATTTCTCAATTAAAGTCAATAACATGAGGGGTGAAGGAGAGGGCCCATCGGCCCTTTCGACCATCCCGGGGTTAGCCCCCCAATGACCTGCCTAAATTCTCTAGGTAATGCATCGTTTATTCCAAACAGCAGGGGCGGCAGGCATCTCATCTACAACGGCAACACATACAGAGTCAGATCTCGGCGTGTGGAAACTATTCATTGGGTTTGTTGTGTAAAGACTTGTAGTGCTACTATTAATACAAAGAATGACATTGTTTCGTCAGCGGTAACTCCTCATAACCATATAACGGATTTTGACCAAGTTTCTGTGGACATGTTTGTATCAAACCTGAAATCGACAGTGCGGAATGATTGTAAAACAGTTTCATCAATCTACCAAGAAGAGCTGACTTCGCTTAGAACCGACGAACCCGACCCAATGTTGATCAGCAAAGTGCCAACGTTTTACAGTATGAAATCATCGCTATACCGTTCTCGTTCCAAAACCACTCCAGTTCTTCTGAAAGCCCGTGCCGATATCAACTTGCCTGAGCAATATACCACGACAACCGCGAACGAAAACTTCCGTCTTGCATCCGGTGGTGGAAGTGACAAGATATTGATCTTCGCAACAGGCAGCAACCGTAGGTTCCTTGCCGATGCTGATCGTTTCTACGCCGATGGTACATTCGAGAAATCTCCCGACATCTTTCTTCAAATATATTCAGTCCACGCGTTCGTCGACAGTATAATGGTTCCCCTGCTATGAAACTGCTGCTCAGAACGCCCTACTAATATTTGCATGCATTTTATATTATCCATAACTAATAATACTAATCAACTGTACCTCACCAACAATTGCAGATGATATTACTATAGTTTCCCTCACAAAAGCTGGTTTGGACAACTTAATGAAAATCTGCTTCAACTACAGCAAGAAATGGCGCTTCTGTTTTTCAAAATCTAAGAGTTCCGTTGTCGTATACAACGAAACGAAACAACAACACACAAACCAACAAAGATCGTGGATTCTTGGGAATGACACGATCGATGAAAGCACCGACTGTCGCCATCTGGGAATTTCTCAAGGAAAATTCGGCAACACTGTTAACCGTGCTAAAAATATATCTGAAGTGTTGAGAAAAACATACTTTTCTATCGCTGGTAGGAAATCCTCAGGTATGTACACCCCTCTCACAATGAATAATCTCCTACACACAGTTGTGCTTCCAAAGGCTCTTTATGGCGCTGAACTCCTATATTCAACAGATGACAACGCTCTCTGCACAATTGAAAAGGGTCTTCGTACATGTATAAAGCACATACAGAATCTTCCAACAAGGGCGAGCACAAACCTCTCACTCAGTCTCCTGTGTGTTTTACCGATGAGTCGCCAACTACATTTGAGAAAACTTCTCTTCCTCGGCGAACTTATTCACTTGCCTGCGACTCGAGACTTTCCTTTACGAATTTTCATGAAAAACCTCTATATGCACAATTTATTCAATGTGAATACCACCGGTTATGTGAACGACATCATCGATGTTCTATAAGTGTACAATCTGTCTTCTTATCTTCAAGAATTCTTATCTTCTGGATCCTTCCAAAAGAAGATCATTTGGAAGCAACTCGTCAAGTCGACCATAAGAGCTTACTATTGTGACGCATGGACTTCAGCAGTGGGTGCCAATGGTCGCTCTTCTAATCTTCTCCTCATTCATAACCAGCCTCTCGCAGTCTGGAGTGTGTGGCGTCTTCTTGCTGCCCATCCTAACAGGAGTTTGGAACTGAAAAATCTTGCTAGACTTCTAAATAGATTGTTGTTCGAAAACAATGCCCGATGCATGCTGTGTGGCCACACATATAACAATGAAATTGGACATATTACTGACTCGTGCAGATCTGCCACCATGTACAGACTCCGATATAATGCCTGGTGTATGATTATCGATAGCTTCGACATCTAACTATTTAGTTACCTGGATGCTCTCCCAAACGACCATTTAAATGCGCTGTTACTTGGCAGTACCCAGCTTGGTTGTCATATCCCGACTGAGTCATGGGAGCAGCTCATCATCGCATCTGCTGCATTTCTGTATGTTGGTTGTCAACTAATTCGCCCCGGAAGTTAAAAGATGACATTCACTTGCCATTTGATGCAAAATGCCTCTCAGGTGGACAATATTCAACTATGATCCGTCCTCCTTGCCACCCGCATCTACAATGTTTTCTCATATACTCGTTTTTACCTTGCTCTTCGTACACTGTACACATCTTTCCAATTTATGTATACAATGTCATTCCTTGTAAATAGATGCTGGTGTATAGTCCACTTACAATTGTCTCGTTACCACATACTTTCTGCAACTGATATGTATATATGCTCTTCATACTTGGAGGTCAATAAACAATCATAATCAAAAGGGCAGAACAAAACCGAATCCAATCAAACCAACTCGGAAGAGCCTAAGTAGTCATTAAGAGGATTATTCACACCTCTACCCTATACCCTACCGAAAACAATAGGTGTCTGCAAAGTTGGACGACCCCAATAAAAGCACCATCACACATGACAAAACACGCCCTCTATGTGCCTAAATAAACCTTCTCAGTCTGTATTTTTAATGCACGGATTCTAGGACGCGAAGCGTGTAATAAACACAGAACTACTCAAATAATATTACCTTCTGTTTGAACGCTAAAAAAATATTTTTAGAGCAGGCGACCTGCAAAAACGTTCGGAACACAACAAGAGGAAGAACACTATCTTGTCAACATCCCCCGTCAGAGCAAATCTCATACAAATGCCATACAAATGCCATACAAATGCCATACAAATGCCATTTTGAACGAGACAGAGAGAGAGGGAGAGAGGGGAGAGAGAGATGAGAGGAGAGAGAGACAGACATACAGAGCGAGAGAGAGTGAGACAGAGAGATAGAGACAGAGGGAGGTGGAGAGAGGGGGTGAGGGAGTTTGGGAGTGAGACCCTGGATTATTTGAAAGGGCTGTCAGCCCTCTCATACAACCCACTTTGGTGATTTTATTTTAGGACAGCGATGCGACTAACATTGTTATCTTTTTTGTGAACTGAGTATTTATCATTTTAAATATAATTTTGAATTAAGAATCGGTGTAATCTAGTGACATAATTTGTTCTTGTACATGTAAGTCTCCTGTAGCCGTATTCTGTCAATTCAGGGATTTTACTTCGGGCTCAACACTTCGGAGAGGGTGCAATGTCATCCAGTTTACTTAAAGGATTACACTGGTGTGGCTTTTAAAGTCATTATCGATGCCCGCTAATCCACTGAGTACGTTGGCGAAAAACATTTTGTGACCTCATACCTTAAAATTGGAATAATAAATTACATATTCAATAAAGAGCGTTTATAGTCAGTTGTTACATATATGTCAAGTCGCGTTTATACATGTCGTAAATGGAATCGGGATAGATGTGTTATTAAAAAATCGGGCACCAATTTTCCTACATATCTTCTGGAATTATTGATCATATAATATATTAGTCCCCCTTTAAGTCATCTGAAATCAAAGGTAATTAAGTAATGTTTTATTTTCAGCCATTATTCATGGATGGAACATGAGAATATGCGCCTATCCCATGCCATTCCGCTGGTCAGGTGCCCTATCTTGACCAAGTTTCCTACATAAATAACGCTCTTAATTGCTAATATTTGCCCACTTAGGTAGTCTGTGGTCAAAGACGTCTGTCCCCTAGCACTCTACGGATCAATTTATCGCCGTGTTTTAATTTTCACCGACAATATTGCAACCATTTTGGATATATAATTAATTATTTTATTTAATTAATTATCAGTACCCTTTTAAGACATCTGATGCCAACGGGACCTATATAATAAGATTCCCCACGTCAAATTACCCAAATGTACAAATTTTCAGCTCCGATGGTCCAGTCGTTTCTACAATCAGTGGATAAAAGCCAAAGCAAATTGCGACAGTCTTTCAAGTTTAACACTGCGTGTCGCTAGTAGTCCCTCGTGCTACATCCCACGAGGGAAGATTAACCATTCGGACAGCATAATCCATAGTGAAATATGCAGTCGCATGAATCGGCATAACTCCAGTTACGGGCGGCGCATCACACAATGATTTTCGGTAAAGTGCTCAATGGATTAGGGGGCATCGATAATGAATAAGAAAAGCCACCCCCGTCTTTATATTGAATCGGGCGGATTAATACTATTACGTAAAGCCGCGCATGACACCAACACAAGACAATGCAAAAATTATTGCTTTGTTCATAAAAGTTAAATTATTTTCCAACTTAGTTGTACAAACGAAAATAGACACAAATACAAAGAAGCAAATTGGGGGACTATATTTTCCGTTTTGCAACTTCTTTTAAGGATTTTGATTTGTTAAAAAGGCATAAAGTTCTAGGTTTCCATGTGATGTACAAGATCTTCAACTCGTTATGTTGGGATATAAGATTTTATGAAACTCGTTTGATAAATTTGATTCACAACTCGTCTGCGACTCTTTGTGAATCAAATTTGTCAAACTCATTTCATAAAATCTTATATTCCAAAATAACTCATCGGATATCCTCTTTATCAAACTATATGCAGGGTTTATCTCCCTTGATGACTCGGTAAGACCGCTGCTACCGGCGAATTTCACCCACCTTTGGTGGACTTTCGCGATATTAAGATACATACTAAGCGAACAATATATATCGAAACGGTGTGATTCGGTTCTCCGATTATTTTACCAACACAATAGTCTAAACACACATGTGCGAAATTGTCACAACTCGCACGGCAAGTCAAATACAAGAGTTCTAATTTGCTGCAATTTTGACGAGTAGCTTGTGAAAATCGTCAACAAAACTTCCGCTCTGATTTTCCATTCTGTCATTATGTTTTAGTGCGGGAATTGTTCTCAAAGCACATAGAACATTTGACTTTGGAGCGATCGGGTTTCGCCATTTTTGTATGGAAAACCCCAAGCTAAATATAGAAACACAGACAAGTGCCCAGCCGGTGACAGAGTCAGAAAGGAAGTATGACTGGTGCGCTCTGGTAGAGATTGCCTCTATATATGCATTGATTATTGTATTTTTACCTTTGCATCAGGATACTTGCGACTGGTGAAGCCGGTAAGGAAGCGATGGCACTTAATATCAGATTAATGTATATGTTCCCAGCCAGCTTGGGCAACCCAAACGCTATTGCATACCAACTTGTTCCAAGGGTGAAACTGAAACAGACAATGATGTACCAGGCCACTCATATATTATTACATATAAATAAATACTTAATCGGAGTGGTGAATATATAATGTTTGATATCTAATCCCAACCACATGGGTACACAGTTGCATGCTCACTACATCAAATCAGGATGTATTAACCCTTTACCCAACAAACCGGCCAGAACCGGCCAAATAAAGCTTCAACAGCCTAAAATATCTTGGGTCTGTCTCAATAAAACCATACAAATATGGATATCATTGGAACCGGCTCATTGACCACATTGTGATGGTTATAGTTATGCCCTGTGCCAATGCATTCTCTTATATATGCGAGTCGACCATAGGTCGCCTCGCATATATAAGAGAATGCATTGGCCTAAAACACTTTTTACCATTTTTTCTTACATTCTTTAACAATTTTATAATTTTTTCTTACATTTTTTAATAATTTTTATAATATTTTTCTACATTCTTTGACAATTTTATCATTTTTAATATGTGTTAAGCCAATGCATTCTCTTATATATGCGAGGCGACCTATGGTCGACTCGCATATATATGAGAATGCATTGGCACAGGGCCGTTCTGTTGGGTAAAGGGTTAAGCTTGATCTCAGGATTAATTGAGGATTAATATTGACTACAAACCGGTGATAATTAAAGAAGTGCCTATAACAGGTCTGGCAATTCCCAAATATAGCTACAATAGCTATATGTAGCTATTGTAGCTACATTTGACTATCGTAAAACAATATTTTACCAATCTGCATTGCATGTAAGCATTACCGCGAGCTGCTGCAACTAAGGGTGAGGGGTATTATGTTGTTACAACTTATGAAACCTCTGCCGATGACATTTCGGTTGCACCAGATTGCGGAATATCCGAGAAGCATAGCTAAGCATATGCATCTGTTTAGAAATTTGTTATGCTATGTGATATGGGACACGGATCCATCCATATATGATATATTATTTTCTATTTAGAAATATGAATTTACTAAGAGTATAATCAAACCATGTTCTTGTATATTTAAATGATTGTTTGTTGGATTGGGTTTTCTCCCACCCGCTACACATTTTAGCACAGGTAGACCGTGTGGAATAGCTGGCTGAGATTTCCCTGTCTCACCCAGCACGTGACCAGCTGTCTCACCATACCCACGTGATTGCTTTACCTATTCGATTATGAATCGGAACTAATTTAGCAATCCGTCATCATGTTTTGTGTGAACGGAAACAATGGCGACCAACCAGTTACGCTTCACGTTTCAAGTAAATAAATACGGACGAATTCGTGGACGTTAATACATATGGAGATATAAGCCTCTAGCATATTAACCACGAAGAACCTTCAACATAACCTCACTTGCAGACGCAGAGTTGTACAACATATAATATAAACGAACACATTCCGTCAAACAGAAGGCCCGAAATCGAAACTGGAATTACTTGCACATTTCGTAATACGGAAACAATAGCCGATTCACAAATGACGAACGAAATAGTTCCACATTCGAACTATTGTCATCGTTGCAACAAATCGTCGAACGCGTCTAACTAACATGTGTCTGTCATATATATACTTGTTTCCTTTTATAATGGTACCGATATGGACATTTCCCATGACCAAAACGATCAGTCTAGTTGTTAATACTTCATATCAATACGCGCGTTTCTCGGAATCTATGCAGGTGCAACGATGTGACGTATTCATGTCGATTTCACAAGACCATGTAAATTTCATTCTAATGTATTAACCCTGCGCGCACGAATGGCGCGCTTTGTTTTACAGTACTTTGGTATATACCGAAATCATCCCAGCTAATCACGAATCATCAGATTTATCCCCAGATTTATCCCCAGATTTATCCCCAGATTTATCCCCAGATATGCCGTTACGAAGCTACTAGAATGTGCCAAAGAATGGTATAAAATGAAAAATCGGAATGAGTCTCTTTGGTTGGGAGAAAAATGATCCATCATGACCTGGAAAAATCTCACCCTCGGGGCCATATATTTGGTCCGGACATAATTATCGCTATTGTAGCTATATTTGGGAATTGCCAGACCTGTTTAAAGAATGTTCAAATTTGACTTATGTATGCCCACAGTTTATCACTTTTGGTGTTGAAAATTCTTTCATACAATCGCATGTTATCACTCTTCATTATTAGCGCAGATATGCGAGTTTTTATATTTAATCGTACACGTTTGTCCCATGGCGTCCTATTAGTATATCAATTGATATTTAATCTGGGCCGTTATAATTTGCCCATAAAAGCAATTTCATAACTATGGGTAAGACATATGTTTAATATTAGCGCGTGTGATGACGTCATGACATTATTTAAATGACTTGCGATTGCTGCAGTTTATGATTATTGTTTTCGATGAATACTTCGCGTTGCTGCGCGTTTATTTGATCATGTGATATAAGGTATCTCACACTCGTCCTATTTTATATGTAATTTATCAACCTCTTCCACTAAATTCTATTTGAGCCTCGGTAAACCTCGGCTCAAATCGAATTTAGTAAACGAGGTTGATAAAATTACATATAAAATAGAAACTCATGTGAGATCCTCTATATATCTGAAGCGATACGAATCAGGTGCAGGGCTCACACCATAAGCCACTATAGATGATGCCACAAATCTTTACTCTGGCTACGGACGTAGCAGGGATGGGGTAATTGTAATATATAATTGAAATTGACTAATAAATTACGTTTAATTTTTATAAGAGAATAGAGCATATCAGTAACAATATAACGCAGTAATAACATCCACCGGGATACCACGAGTAACCACAACACATTCGGTTGAAATCGGTCCAAGGGTCTGGAGAAAACGCGAAATGACGGACAGACATCCTACTCTTTTATATCCATACTAGAAGGTGACCCGACTTCGTCCGGGCTTTGACCTTGAATTGTCTATTTTGAAGGCCAATGTCAAGTGGGGTCACGATTTGACCCGTCCAAAACACAGTGCCCGAACAAAAGTACCCGACAAAAGTACCCGTCGAAATCCATCCGGTTTTACCCGATTTGACCTTGAATTGACCATTTTGAAGGTCAAGGTCAGGTGGACCAACACCCCAAAAATGGTGGAAATCGGCCCAGCGGATACCGGGAAATCGGCCCATCGGATACCGAGATACCCTATGCATCAAATTTCGTCCGTAAAAATCCGCCAGTTTAACCCGATTTGATTTCCACTGAAGTATATAAACGCGCCTCATATACACACGCTCATTAATTATCAAGTTTCAACGTAAAGATAAATTACCATCGGTGCCCGAGATATCGCCAAGACGTCTGAAACAGTCAAATGCATCGGCCGGAGAAGAGTTAACGTGATCTAACTTTATGACCTATAACGACGTCATAGAAGTTACGCATTGTTTTTACCCTGATAGAAGATCGTACCACTTCTTCTTAATAATTGAGGCAGATAACTAAAACGGATACATACATATTATATATCGTTGGAAAGAGGAAACACGAAAGATTCTCATAGTGTCATTATTATGACTGGCATGTTATTATTCGCGCTGTTTCGAATCGATTTGTAAGCACCGAACTGAAATATATTAGCGCAAAACGGCGTAAAAACAGATTTGACCTCGGCACGTGAAAAGTTGACCTCGCACGGACAAATTAATAGGCCTATGTTGGTCCTGACCCGAAAATACCCCCACATACCAAGTTTCATCGAAATCGGCTGGGCCATTTTCGAGTCCATCGATTACAAACACACAAACAAACAAACAAACAAACAGATCTTCCAAAATATATAATAGATATACTCGCTGAAACAGGCTCCGTCCGGTAGTCTTTATTCAGCGTCGGAGGAATCTGCACAGAAAATATATCTGGAAACAAATTTAGAACAGAAAATCTTTTTCTTTTCTTTTTTAGATTGAACTCCTTGCTCATTTGTTAAAAAAACATTTCTTTGTTTTTAAAATTTATTAGTTTGTTTTAAATAATATATTGAAAAACTAACTAACATCCGCCGTGGTACCTCGAGTCACAACACCAAATCACAGGCCCCTGGGGAAAATTACTAAAGTACCAATATAGACTATACCAGTGTAAAGGTTCCAATAATCGATTTTGGCTAAAACCACACCCAACTATTAACACCCTACAAATTATAGAAATCGATAATAGCTACCAAAATAACCCCCGGTGTGTCTTATTGGCAATAAAATTCCCTTTCATTTGACATATAACTCGGCGAAATCGAATGCAGCGAAGTCGAGATATGATATTGGAAATTATCGAATTTTACCGAACAAATCGGCTCGTCATTCTCCCTCTCCACCGAAAGCGCTTTAAATTGTCGCGAGCATGTACTTAAAAGCATTGTCTTAACCTGTAAATGCTCATATATATTCTGCAAGTCATTCCGAAGCCACCATTACCTCTTGTATTTCACCTGGTTTTCAACTTTATTCATCAAACGAATTCCAGAAATTAGACGCATCTGCGAATTATTTTAACCTAATACTAGATACGGGATATATACCCAGTGTGTGGGGATAGGGACAATTGTACCTTTATACAATAATAAAGGGGACCCTTTCGTGCAGCAGCGCTAGTGAATTCGTTCATTTCTACGAGACTCTATGCTGAACTTATAACTTTCAAATACATGTATCAAATGTTAACCACCTCTACCATTGGGAATGTAATGCACATTTACTTGCGAATTAGCCGTGGTGAAATAAAGATGATTTAAGATGAGAAATAGATCACCTTATATTTCATACTGGTCACTGACCACAATTGATAATGAACAAACTCAGAGATAACATATCAAGGATGATCCGTGAGTTTGTACATATAACCGCCACATGGGAAAGGTTGCGAATGAAACAAAACAAAAAAATCTCGCGACGCTTTACCCAACACTGCCGGGTAAGTGGGAACAAACGTTTAAGTTGATATGGACTATAACTGCGGCTTGTTAAGTATGTAACTGCTCGTTGTCGGGTGAACGGACATAAATAGCCCTTCCTAAAGTGTCTACCAAAAAAAAAAAAAAACAACAACAACAACAACAACAAAAACACGCGACCGTGTCGTTCTTTATGTACACAACAAACCTGATGAACATGCAGGGCAAAAGCTTCTTCAAAATCACCCACGATACCAAATCGCGGTAAGTATACGTCCGTTCAGCCTCTTTGGTCGTGTGGCTTTGTACAACAGTATTAAATATTCCGTCCAGTGGTGGGCATTTCTTTCCGTTCATCCGTGAAATTCGCTTGACGATGGCCTCTGCCTCTTTTGTCCTTGATCGTGTCACCAACCATCGTAAACTCTCTGGAACAAAGCTGTTAGGGCATCAATACTAACTGACTATCATCGGAAGTAAACATATATTTGACATATCCCCTTCCCCAACTGATACCACCACCTTTTCCGTACGTCTCATTCAAGGTGTTTTGGAGCCATACGCCGCATTCCGTCTGTATCGTATGCCGGATTATAACTATATATACATGACTGAATCCCGTTTACAACGAGTTCAACAATTCAGTCTTATTCATTTATATGCATCACAAACTTGCGCTTACCAAATCGAGTAATAATAAATGCGTAGATATTAATAAGCTCAATATTAAAATAACCAAAGCAACGAAATTCGTTCCGATAAACCATAAACCAATTTGCATTGGCCTATTGATGATACTGGGCCCAGTTGGGGAATAATTTGCATATTCTGACGTCACGGAAGTACATTACCTACTTTCTCTGCAGTGGGCCCAGTTGGGGGATAATTAGCATATTCATGAGGTCACGTGTATGACCTATTTGTTCCCCAGTACACCAGTTGGGGGCTAATTAGCATAATCAGAGGCACGTGCATGACTTAGATGTTATGCAGTACCGCAGTTGGGGGCCACACACGCATACTGTGAGGTCACTTACCTGACCTATTGCAGTTTGGGGCCACCCACGCATAATGTGAGGTCACAACAGTAGCTTCCGCCCTGAATATTAAAGGGAGACAATGCGCTCGCGATGAACGATGGTGAGCCTCGCCCTGAGTTATGTTTCTAACGTGTGTATGAACGATGTCACTCACAATGAACGGTGTATTATCTACCTGTATATCACGTGATGACCTCGCTGGACGACGGGTAGCTTCCGCCCTGAATATTAAAGGGAGACAATGCGCTCGCGATGAACGATGATGAGCCTCGCCCTGAATTATGTTTTTAATGTGTGTATGAACGATGTCACTCCCTATTAACGATGTATTATCTACATGTATATCACGGGATAACCTCGCTGAACGATGGGTATCTTCCGCCCTGAATATTAAAGGGACACAATGCACTCAGTCTTTGAATATTAAAGGGAGACAATGCGCTCGAAATGTGTGAATGTCAAAGGGTGTAATGTTATGTATACTACGCGATGACATCGATGAACGATGGGTAGCTTTCGCCTTGAATATTAAATGGAGACAATGCTCCCGCGATGTTAAAGGGACGGCACTCTCGGTATGTGACACGAGGCACTCGATTGGGGGGCGGCCACTCACGCATATTCTGACGTCACGGAAGTACATGATCAATTTGTTCTGCAGTACCCCATTTGGGGGCCACCCACGCATAATTGACGTCACAAAAAGTATATCACGTGATGACCTCGCTGAACGAGGGGTAGTCTCAGCCTTGAATATTAAATGGACACAATGAACTCAGTCTTTAAATATTAAAAGGACACAATGCATGCTAAAGAGACACACGGCACTCGCAAAGGGTGTAAGTTAAAAGGACACAGAAAACAATTCGAACGAAAATTAAAAAAAACAAAACAACAACAACAATTCCGGAATAATAAAAAGAAAGTCATCTTCAAATTTTGATGCGTTATAAATAAAATTATTTTTAAATCTTCAAATTTTTCACGAATTAAGATAAAATTTAACAATTTTTAAACTTCAAAGTTTCGGGCTCTTAATGTACCTTTTATCAATAAGTAACGTTTCTCTATCTCATCCATCTTGTCTCCCGCCCCAAAAAAAAAAAACCCTCACCATAAAAAGGGGGGGAGGGGTCCGCGCGCCATTTTTTACATAAGAACAATAACTCTAAAAGAAAAATAGATCTATGATTTTAGTACGTCGTAGTGATGTGAAATAGAGGAGTTACTGGATAGTGTGTGTTTGGAGATATTCTTGCTATATAACACCAAGCGGGCGACAGAAACATTGTATCCCGGCTCAGCGGGTGACAGTGTGATTTGTCGCCCGGCACATGACAGGACATGCATGGATCAATCAGAAGGTTGGAAAATAGGGAGGAGGATAACAATATACAGTTGTCGCCCGTTGTCGAGGGAGACATTGAGATTTGTCACCCGCTCGAGAACGGAATGTCTCCCGAGGAGCGAAGCTCCGAGGGAGACATTCCGTTCTCGAGCGGGTGACAAATCTCAATGTCTCCCGAGAAGAAGGGCAACAAGTGTTTTGTTATCTGATTATACCACATAAAATATCCTTGTCACCCACACGCACGATGTTGTACTGAGTCACGAGTGCTTTCTTTCCCGATTATGTATATTTTCAGTAACTACTTATCGTCCCATGGGATTTCTGTTCCATAAACGATAGTCAAGCTGTTAAGCGTTTGATAATTAGAGTTTATTTACGATCATTTTGGTGGTCAACTCGTCAATATCGGTCCATGCAATGTAAACCAATAAGCCATATAGGTATGTTCTCTTCTGCAATGTGGCATATTCAATGTCGTCTTGTGCGCGCAATTTACTCGCGATGTTCATTTCATAACGGTATTCACCGAAAGATATTGGGAAGTTGTCAATTTCATTAATGTACATTCATATGTGTCAGTGCTCATGGCGATCCTCACATAAAATACTTCTATGATCACATTGAAGACATCGCGAAGGATAAACGTACAGTACCATTCATTCACGACAAACGTATGCATTACGTTGTCTACCAGCGAACATTTATAACCAACCAACCTCAAGGGATCATCTCTTTCAATCTTGCATCATAATGTCGACATGAACAAATTGAATCACCGACATGTTTCGATGTAAACAGTAAATAATAACGATTGTCCGATAAAACTATCAACTTAAAAGTTCGAATATTAGTGTTTACTAAATATATGCAAATTAGCAAACACCACAACTGGTGTGTTTTGCGAATCCGTAGGGTATATAAGATCTATGATTTTTTAGTACGTCGTAGTTATGTGAAATAGATGAGTTACTGCAGTGTGTGTGCGTTTGGAGATATTCTTGCAATATAACATCAGGCGGGCGACAAAAACAATGTCTCCCGGGTCAGCGGGCGACAGTGTGATTTGTCGCCCGGCACGTGACAACACATGGGCCAATCAGAAGGGTGGAAAATAGGGAGGAGGATACCAATATACAGTTGTCGCCCGTTGTCGAGGGAGACATTGAGATTTGTCACCCGCTCGAGAACGGAATGTCTCCCTCGGAGCAAAGCGTTGTCGATGGAGACATTGAGATTTGTCACCCGCTCGAGAACGGAATGTCTCCCGATGAGCAAAGCTCCGAGGGAGACATTCCGTTCTCGAGCGGGTGACAAATCTCAATGTCTCCCGAGAAGAAGGGCAACAACTGTTTTGTTATCCGATTATACCACAGAAAATATCCTTGCCATCCACACGCACGATGTTGCACTAAGTCACGGGTGCTTTCTTTCGCGGTTATGTATATTTTCAGTAACCACTTATCGTTCCATAGGATTTCTGTTCCATAAACGAGAGTCAAGCTGTTAAGCGTGTGATATTCCGCGTTTAATTACGATCATTTTTGGTGGTCAAATCGTCAATATCGGTCCATGCAATGTAAAACAATAAGCCATATACATGTAGGTATGTTCTCGTCTTCTGCAATGTGGCATATTCAATGTCGTCTTT
The DNA here is from genome assembly GCA_032622095.1 of Siphonodentalium dalli. Classification (NCBI taxonomy): domain Eukaryota; kingdom Metazoa; phylum Mollusca; class Scaphopoda; order Gadilida; family Siphonodentaliidae; genus Siphonodentalium; species Siphonodentalium dalli. Next base: position 114,105,831 of record CP136068.1, on the reverse strand, counting down.
TGCGCGCAGTTTACTCGCGATGTTCATTTCATAACGGTCTTACCCGAAAGCTATTGGGAAGTTGTCAATTTAATTAATGTACATCCATATGTGTCAGTGCACATGGCGATCCTCACATAAAATACATCTATGATCACATTGCAGACATCGCGGAGGATAAGCGTACAGTACCATTCATTCGCGACAAACGTATGCATTACGTTGTCTATTAGCGAACATTTATAACCAACCAACCTCAAAGGATCCTCTCTTTCAATCTTGCATCATAATGTCGACATGAACAAATTGAATCACCGAGATGTTTCGATGTAAAAAGTTAATAATAATGTTTGTCCGATAAAAGTATCAACTTAAAGGGGTACTGTACGCCACATGTTGTTGTTGGTTTCTATAGTCTCCGAGTCGGAGAATAAGGTAACAATTTTTCCATTATTTGAAAGTCTGTTGAGTACGAAGTCATGTTACGGATGACAAATTTACCGGAATGCAAAAATACAAATTGTCGTTGTCGAGTAATTTTTGTAAAGTTTTCAACCAAATGAATCAAATAAAAGTTATATTATATGCATACTAGTCCCATATAATCATTTAAGTTATTGTATCGTCGCTAGTCAGTGAGTGGCTTGAGTGTTCTCCCCGTATCATCATAATATGTTAAGCAATCGTGTGTGCGATCGGTTTAAAAATCCAGTATCCCTCAAATACTATTTTTGATTACGGCAATTCGTAATTTAAATGACGCCATTTTATGGCTCCAGTCATAAATTCAATTTATATCAAATTATTAACTTTTAAATTATTAAATTTTAAGATAGCCTATTAACCTGAGCGTTTACAGAATACATCTTCGACTCAAATTACTTATGTTTCTATATATTATCGATATTAGATCGTTGTTGTCACCGGAAATTTAATGAAAATGGCGTACAGTACCCCTTTAAAAGTTCGAATATTAGTGTTCACTAAATATATGCAAATTAGCAAACACCACAACTGGTGTGTTTTGCGCATCCGTGGGGAATATAAGATCTATGATTTTTTAGTACGTCGTAGTGATGTGAAATAGATGAGTTACTGCAGTGGGTGTTTGGAGATTATCTTGCAATATAACATCAGGCGGGCGACAAAAACAATGTCTCCCGGGTTAGCGGGCGACAGTGTGATTTGTCGCCCGGCACGTGACAGCACATGGGCCAATCAGAAGGGTGGAAAATAGGGAGGAGGATAACAATATACAGTTGTCGCCCGCTGTCGATGGAGACATTGAGATTTGTCACCCGCTCGAGAACGGAATGTCTCCCGAGGAGCGCAGCTCCCGAGAAAAAGGGCAACAACTGTTTTGTTATCCGATTATACCACATAAAAAAATCCTTGCCATCCAAACACACGATGTTGCACTGAGTCACGAGTGCTTTCTTTCCCGATTATGTATATTTTCAGTAACTACTTATCGTCCTATAGGATGTCTGTTCCATAAACAATAGTCAAGCCGTTAAGTGTTTGATAATCAGCGTTTATTTGCGATCATTTTAGTGGTTAAATCGTCAATATCGGTCCATGCAATGTAAACCAATAAGCCATATAGGTATCTTATCGCCTTCTGCAATGTGGCATATTCAATGTCGTCTTGTGCGCAGAATTTACTCGCGATGTTCATTTCATAACGGTATTCCCCGAAAGCTATTGGGAAGTTGTCGATTTCATTAATTTACATGTACATTCATATGTGCCAGTTCTCCCAAGTACATGGCGATCCTCACACAAAAAATACTTCTATGATCACACTGCAGACATCGCGGAGCGGTCTGATATCATGGATAAGCGTACAGTACCATTCATTCTCGACACACGTGTGCATTACGTTGTCATCCAGCAAACAGTTATAACCAACCAACCTCAATGGATCCACTCTTTCAATCTTGCACGATAATGTCGACATGAACATATTGAATCGTCGAGATGTTTCGATGTAAAAAGTACGCAACAACGCTTGTCCGATAAAAGTATCAACTTAACAGTTCGAATATTAGTGTTCACTAGATATATGCAAATTAGCAAACACCACAACTGGTGTGTTTTGCGAATCCGTGGGGTATATAAGATCTATTATTTTTGCACGTCGTAGTGATGTGAAATAGATGAGTTACGTCAGTGTGTGTTTGGATATATTATTGCTATATAAGGCGGGCGACAAAAACAAACAGGCGACAGTGTGATTTGTCGCCCGGCACGTGACAGGACATGGGCCAATCAGAAGGGTGGAACATAGGGAGGAGGGTAACAAACTGTTTTATTTTCGATAAAGATCAACAAACGAGATAACTACATTTAAGATGAACTAACTTGTAATCCAATCCCCTGGTAGTTATTCGCTACAATGAAATGTGCCAGGTTTTTAAGGAGATCAATTGCTCCAGCTTGACTTGAAATTTATTTGATAACTCTATAATATACAAAAGGGGTTAGGGCAATTTGTTTTTGCAAATTACAATAAGCCCTTCCTCTGTGCTCCAGCTCCCCGGAATTCCTATAAAATTCAAATACTGCACGGGTTACATATTTGGCTCCAGTTGACATTTCAATGTAAGTAGCACATATTTGCTCAAATAATGAAAAATATTGTAGTTTACCTTTTCCAATCAATTTAGTTGTGATGCGTTATAAATAAAATTATTTTTAAATCTTCAAATTTTTCACGAATTAAGATAAAATTTACCAATTTTTAAACTTCAAAGTTTCGGGCTCTTAATGTACCTTTTATCAATAAGTAACGTTTCTCTATCTCATCCATCTTGTCTCCCGCCCCAAACAAAAAACCCCCCTCACCATAAAAAAGGGGAGGGGTCCGCGCGCCATTTTTTACATAAGAACAATAACTCTAAAAGAAAAATAGAGGTACGAACGCGGCGAGTTTATAATACCACACCATGTTCTCTCTTCTTTTCGCTCATATAAGGACGATATTTCTTCCCATAATTCGAGATAATGCACGGGTTCCATTTATGCGGAAAGATATTATCGACGAACTACAATCTTCAAAGACGGCTTTGGTTCGTTGTTACACTAAACGACCAAGGCGCACCGTGAATTACACGTGCGAGGGGTGAAAATATGTTATTTTTCGTTGATAAATCGCCTCTGTATACCATACCGACAGCAACCACGAGTCTATCCTTGTGGATTATTCTGATGCCGCCATCAGTACATGTACAAATCATAAGCTACAGGTCATGTATGCCAGTCCAGGTGTTCAAACAGTGGGTGTAAGTCGTGCGCAAGGTAAAAATAGGTCATTTTCGAAACTAAATCGCCTCTGTAGGCATAACCACAGCAGAAAAAAAAAACTCCAAAGACAATTACAAAATAATAATGCCAACAGCACAACTAAACGACACGCGGTCATTATATAAGACACAGACAGACAGACGTTCAAAAATATATAATTACTAGAAGGTTACCCGACTTCGTCCGGGCTTTGACCTTGAATTGTCTATTTTGAAGGCCAAGGTCAAGTGGGGTCACGATTTGACCCGTCCAAAACACAGTGCCCGAACAAAAGTACCCGACAAAAGTTCCCGTCGAAATCCATCCGGTTTTACCCGATTTGACCTTGAATTGACCATTTTGAAGGTCAAGGTCAGGTGGGGTCAAACACCAACACCCCAAAAATGGTGGAAATCGGCCCAGCGGATACCGGGAAATCGGCCCAGCGGATACCGAGATACCCTATGCATCAAATTTCGTCCTCGGAAAAGTTGACCTCGGATCTGAAAATTTATATGCCTATGCCACTTCCCGACCGATAGTACCTTCACATACGAAGTTTCATCGAAATCGGGTCGGCCGTTTTCGAGTTAATCGCGAACACACACACACACACACACACACAGACAGATACACCACACACACACAGACAGATCTTCCAAAAATATATAATAGATATATTTTGGTACCTCTGTCTGTCTGTATGTATGCATGCATGTGTTATAGACTTGAAAACCGACCGATCCGACTCCAATTTGGTATGTAGGCCTACTTTGAACCCGGGAACAATATGGGCCGGTCCAATTTCACGTACGACCGTGTCCTTGACTTTGACCTTGACCTCGCTCATACACGTTCATATAGGTATGTTTCTGGACCGATCCAACAATAGTTTATCCAGACGCTGTATATTCTGCCCAGACGGAGGTGATCACAAAGAAATCCCTATATAGCCCGGACGAAGTCGGGCACACCAGGTAGTATCCTATATTCTGATATTCAATCGAACATCCGTGCCACCAGTTAATTTCCTGTGGTCGCGATGATATGCCAATAGCCATGTAATCGTGAACCCCGATTACCATTGTTTGCTATATAATCCTTCGAGTATTGGATGGTATTTATATATATATATATATATATACTAGAAGGTGACTTCGTCCGGGCTTTGACCTTGAATTGACCATTTTGAAGGTCAAGGTCAGGTGGGGTCAAACACCAACACCCCAAAAATGGTGGAAATCGGCCCAGCGGATACCGGGAAATCGGCCCAGCGGATACCGATATAACCTATGCATCAAATTTCGTCCGTAAAAATCCGCCAGTTTAACCCGATTTGATTTCCACTCAAGTATATAAACGCGCCTCATATACACACGCTCATTAATTATCAAGTTTCAACGTAAAGATAAATTACCATCGGTGCCCGAGATATCGCCAAGACGTCTGAAACATTCAAATGCATCGACCGGTTAAGCGTTAACGTGATCTAACGTTATGACCTCTAACGACGTCATAGAAGTTACGCATTGTTTTTATCCTGATGGAAGATAGTACCACTTCTTCTTGATAATTGAGGCAGATAACTAAAACGGATACGTACGCATTATATATTGTTGGAAAGAGGAAACACGACAGATTCTCACAGTGTCATTATTATGACTGGCATTTTATTATTCGCACTGTTTCGAATCGATTTGTAAGCACCGAACTCAAATGAAAGTCCCGACACACAGCGTAAAAACAGATTTGACCTCGGCACGTGAAAAGTTGACCTCGGATCTGAAAATCAATAGGCATATGTCACCCCCCGGCCGAAAATACCCCCACATACCAAGTTTCATCGAAATCGGGTGGGCCGTTTTCGAGTTAATCGATTACACACAAACAAACAAACAAACAGATCTTCCAAAATATATAATAGACTAGCCGATGAGCCCGACGTTGTCCGGGCTATTCAAAAACCAATTTACAAGTCGATAGCTCTACCCAGCCCGACGTTGTCCGGGCTATTCAAAAACCAAATTTAAAGTCGATAGCTGTACCCGTTTCCTAGATCTGGTCTGCGCATGCGCGAAGCTGGCGTCGCACGGGCTCGGCGACCCGATAAAATTCGTATCCGGGGCAAGATACATTCACATACCAAATTTCAAGTCGATAGCTCCACCCGTTTCCGAGATCTCGTCTGCGCATGCGCGAAGCTGGCGTCGCACGGGCTCGGCGACCCGATAAAATTCGTATCCGGGGCAAGATACATTCACATACCAAATTTCAAGTCGAGACCCGTTTCCAAGATCTCGTCTGCGCATGCGCGAAGCTGGCGCCGCACGGGCTCGCCAATACGACAACGTCCACCGCCTGGTCAAACTACACACACGTACCAAGTTTCGTCCCGATCGGTCGAGAATCGTAGATTTGTATCAATGACAGACAAACATACAGACAGACAGACAAACAAACAGACGTCTTCAAAATATATATGAGATATTATCGATATTAGATCGTTAGGCCAGTACGAGTTTTCGAAAAATACAATCGACCCCGCACTTCCGAGCCCCCGAGATTTCTTTGCTATTTTCGTTTGCAGTGACCCCTGGGACACATTGCATGGGTGTGCGATTTTTTACTCCGGATTGGCACGGTCCTTTAAAATAGGTCTTAATGGTTTTTAAAGCTATTTTTTACATAAATCGATAAATCGACCATAGATTCGATCCAGAACTTTCCCTGGAGATCATGAGATTATTTTCCGACCGAAATAAATTGTTAGAATGAAATAATCCAATGTTTGTGCCAATGACGTCTCTTTTTCGATGCACATATGCTAGTTTCGGCATATTAATACCAAAATGCTCTCTAGGAACCAATACTGGGCAAAAGAGAGCATGCAAATTAAAATTTAATTATAAATGATGCTCATTGTCGAATTTTAGCTCAAAATTACAAATAATTTAGCTGCACAGAAGTATGCAAAGCTCTTAACTTAATGAGAATGCTAATAATTGTTCTAAATCGACATGAGATGTGTATCAGTTACAACGACATACAAACAAGTTTATCAATGTGGACAGATATACAAACTGCTGGTGAAAGTTGTTTTCACTCACGCCGCAGCCGATAATTTCGAAAAAAAGCTGAGAGACTAGATAGAACATTTTCGGATGTTATGAACATTGTCATCTTTCAAAGCAGAGTTCTTAGCCAGAAGCAGAAACATGTATCTGAACAGGAAGGAACTTCGGTAAACATGAACACTATTCTTGATGCCCTAACATTAACGTTAAACGTGCATCTCCAGTTCATTTGAAGGGGTTGTTGACTTCTTTGCCTATTATGACACCGAGAAACCTGATTTAAATCCAGTTGATATTGCGTAGGTCACAACGAGAGCTTTCAGCAACAGACTTTTCGATTTGAGTGTCGGCGAACAGATTATACCAGGGTGGACTGTTATGCATATGAAGCTAGCATCGAAGATCCAAGGACCCGCAACAAACGTTGGAAGTATTCAGGAGGATTGGTCTTGACAAGGCATTATACTCAAGGCATTATACGCAAACGCACAGCTGATCAAGTGTAGGAATCGCGAGCTCTTCCCTCGATAAGTGTTGAGACTTGGTGGATTAAATAGTGCGCTCAACTTCCAAGGGATAATATATAAACGAATGCAGGATTCTGGAATTGAGGAGATGGTCATGGAATCTGAAATTTATGGTTCAAATATAACTGGAAAGGTGTTGGCCTGTAAATAATACAACCGATGAATGAGAATGCACAAACTGTTGTTCGACTCCTTGCTGAGATTAGAAATAGTTGAGTTTCTTAACTACTTGGATCCTACAGTGCTGAACAATATCAGAGACAAATTTCAGATCCCAATGGATGATCTGGTGATGGTCGTCTGATGGTCTTCGGTAGCGGTGTTACTGACCCCATTGAAGAGGATGTGCTTAAAACTATGAATCGTGTGACATCATCAACGATTGAATTCAAAGACCTATTCTCCAATTTTAGGTCGCGTTGCTGCGAACATTCGGCCATGTTCGCATTTTTTGGGACAAATATCTAAGTATGGTTCAGTGCCTTCGCATATGACCACTTGAACTACGCGCGTTAGGGATGTCTATACTTGCAGAGATGAACACCCTGGAAGATTTGCATCCAGATGTGTACACTGCTATGGGTCAGGGACTTCATACAATCCGCCGTTCTCGAAACTTGTCGGCAACATTCAATGGCGTATGGTCCAACCAGGGAATTGAGCAAACGCTCAATATAGATTGTGGTACCGAGGGATTCTTGAAAAGCACATTTCGAAGTGACACGACCATCGAGCGTAATTATCTTACAGCACATCTAAGAGCAGAGGTGATGTCGAACCTACCGACAATGTGTTATCTAAATGATGGGTCAGTTTCACTCCACAGGGAAGATACCCAATCTAGAACCATTGTGTATGAAAGGAAAGTTCGGGCCATCATGGAGAAAGTTTATTCAGGTTTGACTAATCCATTTAACCCTTACCCAACAGAAGGGATTTGTTTTACCCTGTGCCAATGCATTCTCTTATATATGCGAGTCGACCATAGGTCGCCTCGCATATATAAGAGAATGCATTGGCTTAACACATTACAAATTATAAAATTGTTAAAGAATGTAAGAAAAAATGGTAAAAAGTGTTAAAAAACGATTTTTTTTAGGCCAATGCATTCTCTTATATATGCGAGGCGACCTATGGTCGACTCGCATATATAAGAGAATGCATTGGCACAGGGCATAACTGTAACTATCACAATGTGGTCAAGGAGCCGGTTCCAATGATATCCATATTTGTATGGTTCTACTGAGGCAGACCGAAGATATTTTAGGCTGTTGAAGCTTTATTTTGCCGGTTTTGGCCGGTTTGTTGGGTAAAGGGTAAATAAGAACCAGAGAGTCGCGATGCTATAACGAACCACACATACTGTATTGAATTATGATTATAAAATTTTGTCCAAATCGCAACAGGCGTGGTACTTCCCAACGAGCCTCAATCAGAAGAACTCTTGTCGTCCTTTGAAGCTGGGAAGGAAAGAATGAAAATATCCGTTGCAGATAGGCTAGACAGTGAAACAGTTGACATTATGGACCCGATTCTCAAATCTAAAACGAAAACATTTGCACCAATGCGGAAGCCAACCAAGATGACATCCGCCAAGAAACAGGTGACAATTCTTAATACTGATCGTCACTTCCTGGCGAGAATCCTGTTCCTTGCAAACGACAGGAAGATTCAACCAGACAAATGTTATGTTATGAACTATTCAACATCGATGGAACTATGCGTTCTGGAACAAAAAGTGATCTGCTGCCTCTCTGGAACAGAAGAGCATCGGCATGTGGGTGTTTTATTTTATAGCAATTGTCCAGATGATATGTGGCAGTGCAAGTTCGAAACCTGACACTGTAGGAGATCCATTTAACCCTTTACCCAACAAACCGGCCAAATAAAACTTCAACAGCCTAAAATATCATCGGTTTGTCTCAATAGAACCATACAAATATGGATATCATTGGAACCGGCCCCTTGACCACATTGTGATAGTTACAGTTATGCCCTGTGCCAATGCATTCTCTTATATATGCGAGTCGACCATATGTCGCCTCGCATATATAAGAGAATGGATTGGCCTAAACAAAATCTTGTTTTAACACTTTTTACCATTTTTTCTTACATTCTTTAACAATTTTATAATTTTTAATGTGTTATAGGCCAATGCATTCTCTTATATATGCGAGGCGACCTATGGTCGACTCGCATATATAAGAGAATTCATTGGCACAGGGCCGTTCTGTTGGGTAAAGGGTTAACACTGCTGAACGTTTAGTGCTATAAAAACTAACTTCGACATGCAAGGTTGTTGCCGTAATCGCAGACCGTTATGACAATGCTGATTCCATCAAGTCTTCTGAACGACCAAAGAAGTCAGCACAAGGCAGCCTCTCTCAGCGAGTGTTCGAGACGGGTGACACTCGTCTGCCATCGAACTTGACAAAATGTTTGCCAACTCACCGACGAAGAGCAATTTAGTGGAGTATATCTACGTTCAACTCGAATCACACCTGGCTGCTAGATTACTGAATGAGCAAAACGTTTTTGCGGGTGGCTTCACAGAAGGAAGACGATGTGTGATGGTAGATGTCGTCGGACCAAACGGCTGTCCAGATTTGAATTCTGATCACGAAGAGGCTGACTCTCGAATGTTTGTCCATGTTGCCTATTATAATGAACGAGATGGAATTAAATCGGTGGCTGTCTGGAGCCATGATAGTGATGTTGCTGTGCTAGGTTTGCACCACTTCCAATTCTTACGTCTGAATGAACGGTTGTTCCACACTGGTGTAAAACAGAATAAACGATTTGTCGCTCTCCATGACATCGCGAGAGAAATCGGACCATATTCCAGCTGTACATGCGTTGACTGGCTGCGATACCACCAGTTACTTCGTACAGCACGGAAAGAAATGTGCCATGTCAATTGCGGAAAATCACGAAGGTCATATCAGTTCACGTTTATGATGATTCTGCGCACCTGCCTGACTTGGGAAAAGAAGCATGCGAATCGTTTGTATGTGCCGTGTATACGGGCTCTTGCAAGATCAAATCAGTCGACGAGGCAAGATTCAGGCTATTCACAAAGAAGCAGTCATCAAGCGACCGATTGCCATCAACAAAGAATAGTGGATCCGGCTCCAAAAGAATTGGTTGAGTTTACTCGATGCACATGCAAAAGTAATTGTTCCACTAAAAGCTGTGGCTGCAAAAAACACAATCTCACATGTACCAGTATGTGCGGAGGCGACGACGACACTTGCGAAAACAGAAATAACGTGAATAGGTTACAATACACCAAATGATTTGCATATGCCTCAGTGTTAACAAATCCCGCTGGCCTGTATTCGCAGGAAAGCTTTGACCCTGCACGAGTATCAAACATTGAAGAACGTCCTTTTAGACGCACGTAAATATGCCCAAAAGTACTTGTAAACGTGCTGCGTCACAGTGCAGTTTTGACAAACGTCACACTACCCTTAAAATGGAGAACAAATGACATCGAAAAAAACACCAACCCCTCCAATAAATTATTTGCCAATTTGACAGCCGTAACCGTCCACCATGTGGCTATATTTGATGTTTCTTGTCGGGAAACATGTTTGTGCATTTTTTCGTGCACTTTTCATCCATGTGTCATGGACCATTCAGCTGCCAGGATTTTGTTATGCTGATCTAGCTCCCAGGGGAAATCACTCTACTAATTTGTATTTGGTGTATTATAACCTGTAGAGTTTCGGATGATGAGAGTATATATGAGGAAGACGTGGTGGTAGAATAGTACGCAGCCAACTGATCGAGAATGCTATGTTTCGTGATATACATTGTATACATAACACTTATTATTCAAGAAACTCTTTTTCTGGGTTGAATAATGTCTTGTCTAACGAAAAAGGAGAACAAAATAACTAATCACAAATAAGCCAATTGTGTTTCCGTATTCTGGTTCGTATCTTGGCGGATATTACGAAATGGGGGGGGGGGGTCAAATTTTGAGCCTTAATTAGTATTATAAGAACAACCACACGAAGCTCATATACATAGTTTGGAACAATATATCCAGGGAAGTTATTATGCTATTAATTATCATCAGAAATGTGCCCATTCAATCGACAAAAAAAACTTTGAAAATTGGATGTCCCATTTGCTTTTTTTGGTGGTATTTATAGTGGAAAGTTGTAAATTGGTCGGGTCCGGTGAGAAAATATCTAGCATAGATATTCAGAATATCATTCTGCACCTTATCATACAGCGCCCGACAATTAATGTAACTCTTTCACAAAACAATATCCTAATTGGTCCATTTCAGTTATCTGCGAGCGTTTATGGGGAGGGTTAAGTTTTTGGATACGGAGTGGGTTCCGGCAGGATAATTACGGTTATGTCATATATTTTCTGAAAGAGAGATACCTCAGGAAGTTTTTGGTATTTGCATCATCTCAATATCTTATCATGCGTCCGATAAATTGTCATTAGTTCGCAAGACAAAAAACGAAAATTGAGTAATGTTTTTAGATTATTTTCTCAAAATACCCGAAAAGTTAACTTTATGTTATATATTTCATAACTGTTTCGCCATACATCTGAATATGTTGATATTATTGTTCGCAAAAATGTCATATTTGTCGGCGTTTAGTGAAAACTGGTGTTCTCCTAAGATATATTCATTTTTGCGTATTTTCGGGCTCAGAAACTCACAAAAGTCCATATGTTTCATAGCAGCCAATCCAGAATAAAAAATCGCACACCCATGGCATATGTACCAAAGGTTATTTTACCAACATTATTTATCGAGGGCTCGGAAGTGCGGGATATCTCAAAAACTAGAAGCTTTCTGAGAATCTCGTACTGTCCTACGTTGTTATTACCGGAAATTTATTGAAATTGGCGTAAAGTACCCTTTAAATACTGTTTACACTAACTTACAAGAACGCCATAAGATATGGAACGCCGATGGCTGCTGTTGCAAAACACACATGTCGGTAATCCTCGAGGGCGTAAGCCAGAAGACCAAAGACCGTCTCGCCGATGCCCCAGAATGGAACAATTGTAACCAGATATCTGTACTGTCTGCCCGTGAATTCGATCGACATTATGAAGTCTGTGGTAGTTGCTGACCCCATAGCTAGTCCACTGAAGAATCTGTATGGATGGATTATAGTCAGGGTTATTCGCTGCCACTTGATAAATTTGCCAATGGCAGAAATAATTCACATTTGGCGACAAATATTTTCATTTGGCAAAAGTTTTGGCAAGTCACTCACTAATTCCTCAATAAAGTTGAAAAATATCGCGTAATCTATACTGTATGTAAATGAAATCCTTTTTCTAACTAAAAGTCTGACACAGCAGGTTACATTACTTCTGGTCGGCGCCCGACAATGAATGGCTAACTAGATCGCTATTCCATTATTATATATGTCCATCATTTAACCGCAAAAGTGGTATATGACACACTTTATTCGGCGGCTCCATTCATTGTTTCGACCTATTATTTATTGACCGGGTCATCATCAGGGGCGCTGGTCATTCTGTGAGTATCATGTGTTCTAGCAAAATCTAGAACAACTATTAATATCAGCCGATCCCAGAACCAATTACTATGGCGATTGTCGCATGTGGATTAGTCACAAGTGATAACAGCTGAGCCAAAACTTTCAAACTCTGTGGCGAGACATAGGTGGAATAACCACTCTTAGGCTTTAGCAGATGAGCCAGGAATATACATCAGGTGGATTAACCACAAACTTGAGTCACTGGCATCTTCACTCCACCGAGTCTAGATGCCATCTAGTCCTTCAATGGATAGACCACCGATCAGCGTGAGGCCTACTGCTTGAACAAGTAGGGATCATCATGGCCGAAACCATATGATACACGGAAGGGATTTCTGAAAATGCTCATAGTGTATGTAAATGAAATCCTTTTCTACCTAAAAGTCTGACACAGCAGGTTACATCATCTCTTTTAATCGTGCTCAACAAGGTCGACTAACCCACTAGAGTGAGGGTCAACACGGATCTAGGCACTTGCTTCGCTATCAAAACACAACAGGGCGTTCTACGTACATGGTCAAAGCGAAACCGGATAGCACTATGTGGCTTGACCGCCAATAAAACTCATTAGAGATTTTTAGGTCGAAAGGGATTTCTTCGACATCAGAAAATCCAGATCGAGAAGCAGGGAGCTTTGCCACCAATAGTTCCGTCAGTCACCTAATCTTGCACTCTTGTGCACATTGACACGGTTGAATAATTGTAGCCATCTCTAACCAAGTTTTATATTTCGTCCAAATCTGTTCACGCCGGCGGGTGGACTCCATTGAATCATCTGGTTCTGTTTCGTATTGGACAGCACAATACTGGGAGCGAATATCGAGTGCACCCGTAGATATTGTGTAATTGTGTTATAGTCGACGGGTGTCAATCTAAGCGCGTATCATGTGGATTGGCGGAATTATTGAAGATCCAATCAGCTACCATATGGCAAGGCGTGATCCCACGTCAAGACATTTTTTGGCGCGAATGGTCAGTCGAAGATGCCAGTGACTCAAGTCTGTGGTTAATCCACCTGAGATTCTCGCCATAGAGCGATGTAAACACCTCAAAAAAAGAAAGTCCCCCTAATATATTCGGTAATATTTTATGAGATATTGGATGTATTTTGATTAAACTTTCCACACATGATTTGTGGTACCAAAGACATCAAGTGTGCTAATTACTGTGATGTGAGGTGAGATATGGCTGAGTGAGCACAAATTGAACGGAAGAGGGGCACTTTTCAAAAGTTGCAAAAACACAGGTAGAGTGACCACATACATTCAGCTGTGCCTTGTCCCCACTTCTCGCACAGGCTTGGAACATCCTTATCTGTTTGTACATCAATGGCGTAGATAGTGGGAAACATGGTTTACTGAAAAATGGCTTCAAAGAGACTGATTTCAATAACTGTGTTGCTCACAGCACGAAACTTCAAGGTGTCATTCGAAAGGAATGTGGCTAGACTCAATGACATGGGCATGCAGCAGGAACTATGTGTCCCGAAGATGACACGCATGTTATCGTGGACCCACAGTGTCACTTTTAGACCACATTTACAGCCAGTAACAACTTGTGTGAACAATGGAACAATGGAGTGACTGTCCTCTATATACGTCAGTGTTTTGCAACTTTTAAAAAGCGCCCCTCTTCCATTCAATTCATGCTCAGCCGGCCATAACATAAGTCACAGGACGGTGCCTCACACATGTTGTGTATCAGATACCACTAAACATTTGCGTAAAGTTTCGTCAAAGTCCATACAATATCTCATAAAATATTACCGAATATATTAGGGTGGACTTTCATTTTCGATGTGTTTATATTCCTGGCTCAGCTGCTAAAGCCTAAGAGTGGTTATTCCACCTATGTCTCGCCACGGAGATTGAAATTTTGGCTCAGCTGTTATCACTTGTGAATAATCCACATGCGACAATCGCCATAGTGATTGGTTCTGGGATCGGCTGATATTAATAGTTGTTCTAGTAGTTTTTGCCAGTACACATGGTACTCACAGAATGACCAGCCCCCCCCCCCCCCCCTGATGATGACCCGGTCAATAAATAATAGGTCGAAACAATGAATGGAGCCGCCGAATAAAGTGTGTCATATACCACTTTTGCGGTTAAATGATGGACATACATACTCACGGAATAGCGATATAGTTAGCCATTGGGTGTCGACCAGAGGTGATGTAACCTGCTGTGTCAGACCTTTAAGTTTAAAAAGGATTTCATTTACATACACTATGAACAAATATTTTCATTTGGCAAAAGTTTTGGCAAGTAACTCACTAATTCCTCAATAAAGTTGAAAAATATCGCTTAATCAATACCATTCATTTTAGGAAACTATTACAATAGAATTATAGTAGTGGTGTTTTATATGGTTTCGGAAAAGTTAACAATTCCATTAAGATGAAGTTAATCTGGTAAGATTATTATCGACGGGTTGAGGGATTACCAACATTTCGTGTGGTATTGTTTACATAGCTAATCCTCTTGTGATGTTCCCTTTTGATGAAACAACTCTTCTACTATTGTATTGTTCGGTGATTGGTTTCTTGTTGTACGCTAAACCACAATAGATATGCCAGTATAATTATTTACTAACTGCTTTCCTATCGATTTATAGTATTTATATTATTAAAGGGCCTTAATGACATTCGCAATTGGTATGTGTGAACATTATACAAAAAATGAAAGACTGTAAAACCATCACCACTGATAAAAAACATTGAACATATAGGCCTAGACACTTTGTCCACGTTATCCCTATTATAGTCAACCATCTTGCAATTGGATAATGAGACTACACATGAAGATGAGTTAAGCATTTGGATGTGTGCATTAAGGTTGTAAAGCAAAGCATGTAACTCACATTGGTCAATAGTTCAATAAGCTCTTGCATGTGCACAAATGGGAGTTACCGCTCGAGGCCTCACCAGGCGGCGCTGTTGTCTGATTGGTTATAGCATTACTTTAGATTTCGCTACCTCAGTCGACACGCGTATTGTGTACCTATCCGATCATTATTTATACTGACGCAACAAAACTATTGAGATATAATTACAACTACTTTCACTTTCGCTTAAATACGTGCATTTGATTTGGTCAATGCCCTTAGATACGCTTGGTAGCGACAATCTCTATCAGCCGAGGGAAATGTCGTTTCCCGCATCACAGCGCGCAGTGATACTTTAAGAAATTGTGCGACATGCACCAACGGTCGCCCCACATCATGACGCCATTTCCTAAAAGCGTCCATAGTTACCATACCGCAAAAATAAAATTAACGAATTAGACAGATCAGTGAAACTATGGAATGCGATAATTTAGTTGGAGATAAAGGAATGTTTTACATGACTATTCCACCATTAGTATAAGCATTTATCCAGATTCGTGCCGATACTAATATGACATGGCAGTGGTCATGAGAGCATATAATGCACCTTTGTAGCGAAAGTATACAGTATGTAATTCGGCATCAGACACTTCTATACGCCGACAGATGCATCGAAAACGACGTTGATTGCATATATGTCTTTAAATGATGATAATAAATATACCATAACGAAATTAAAGATAGAACTTGCCAAGTGTGGGGCTGCTGTCCTGACTGGTCGAAAAAATTACTTAATAGAGAGGTAAATTTTCGATTTTCGTGTGCTATCCATCGTTGTCGATTTCTTACATCGCAATCGTGTTACAGTTTGCAAGTTCGTGAGGAATAATTCTGGTATATATTTTCATTCAATGATTGTTATATGGCATATAATATACACATCAATAGGTATATTCAGAATCACACATGTGACATAAGAATCGTAAATGCGGTATACACATTTTAAAAAGGTGCGACATGGTGTGAACAATCAGGCATATGCATGGTTGAATTTGAAATATTAACCGCATATATCAAGTACAATATTCAGTTTAGTTCAAAGTGGGTGTCAGAGAGGGGGCGGTGATCTCACATGTTCTTCGCCATGTCTTATGTATTCACAAAGTTTATGTAAAACAATATTATCAGACGACCGAAGAAGGGTTGATAACGTGTGTAAGTTGCAAACAGTCAATGCCCACGATGGTATAAATCTCCTCCTGATAGAGTTAAGGGCGTCACATTCGAATAAGAAGTTATATTCGTCTCCAATTGCGCCGTTATCACATAGTTGGCAATACCTGTTTCTACGTCTATTTGGTTCCAAGAGCCCGTTTCAATTGGCATTTAACATAAATAATGATTCATTTGTTAGTTTATTTTATGCGAATTTCACCCCTGTACTACTATTATGCCCTATTTATTTGGGCTGAATTTGTCACTCTCGTCGGTTTTTTGTGAAGAAGCTATTAATGTTCCCGAAATTGTGATAAAGTTACCCAGGTTGGGGATAATTGTGATAAAGTTACAAGATTAATAAAATTCCATGTTTTATAACAACATATTCATATTTTGCGATCAAAATGGCCACCTCCAGTATACTGATATTTCTTAATTGATGATTAATGAGGGCTATTACTTGACAAAACTGAACAGTATTTCACTGAGTAACTTTTATATCGCATTCATATTGTGAGATTTGTTTAACCTGGGTAACTTTGGAACCCAATATTATTCCACCTCAATTTACGATCTTTAAACAATAGCTGTCCT
Organism: Siphonodentalium dalli; assembly: GCA_032622095.1. Taxonomy (NCBI): domain Eukaryota; kingdom Metazoa; phylum Mollusca; class Scaphopoda; order Gadilida; family Siphonodentaliidae; genus Siphonodentalium; species Siphonodentalium dalli. The sequence continues at coordinate 114,088,782 of CP136068.1, read as the reverse complement.
GAATTACTTGGTATGTGGACGAGAAAGCGTGTTAGTTCTATAAGTATCTATATATGTACTTGATACTTGATTAAATACAAAATCCATATGTTAAACAAACATTCTAATGCACTAAGGCCAATATACCCCCGGAAACACCACTTATTTGCGACAGGTTATTCATTCAATAACCTGTCGCAATGTATAGTCCGGTTCAAAGGCACCGACACACGCTCCAACGTTCGATATTCCTACGCGTCATTTTTAACAGCTGATTTTCCGTTACCTGGTAATTACATAAACAATAACAATGGCGTCGCTAATGCGCAACGCTTCCTTTTTGGATGGATTAACGGAGGCGGATTTGGCTAAATTGTTTATGCAAGAGGAATATATAGAACACCCAACAACAACAGATCTCATCGACGACGAAGACGATGCATTAATGATGGCTATAGATATTCCAGATCCAATTACAACGGCCGCCGATGAGAGGGTTTCTCAACCAAGTACTAGTACATGTATTTCTATCAGTAAGTTTACAGTACTTAGGCCCAGTAAAATCATACACAGAATTACATCGTGACTGTCCACAATGTGACACAAAGTCAGATCTATTGTCCAACAACAGTATACTCAACGAGCAGTATCATAATAATGATATAATACTGATAAATACCCTGAGTTTACCCCTATAAAATAGGCTAAATGTCATGATTCATGTGTGCCTAAAACTTATAAGAATACACTTCCCTCATCCCAGAGTCTCGTCTCACTCATTTCCTTTTCAAATTCAATTTATACTGAAGAAATATAGAATTTAAAGGTTAGCAGAAATGTAATTAAACCAATTCATTTGACATGTATAGATGTGATGATGTGTGTTTCCAATGTAGTGAGACACTGCACTCTTTAATTTAACAGGTGATGCTAGTCTCACTCTCAGTACTGACAACAGTAGACCTGCAACTTCCAGCAGTACAACTACATCATCACGGTTTGATACATTGAGCGAGGAGGAACTCAGGCAATTGGAAGAATCATCAAAAAGTCCTAGCACACAGAAAATGACAAAATGGGCGGTTAAAATGTTCAGAGGTATATGAATTTCCTCCTATGAATATGCCATTGGAATCTGATATAAAACTCCTGAATTAGTTAATATACATAGAAATTTATATAAATATAATAAATTTAAACTTAAAGTATTACAATTAAGTCACTCAATGTAATTATAGCGTAGTTCACCTCCACAACTTGCAAAACACCCTTGTAGCCTAATGAGAATTGCCTCTCTTGTAATATTCATGTCATTAACAGATTCGAATACTAGTATATATACCACAAACATGTAAGTTTCTCGTGAACAGATTTTTTCCCTGAATTTTCAACATAAACCTCTGATGGATATTTCCACGAAATGAAAATCGATTATTTTTTTCCCAATTTCCACAGAATGGTTGGTGCACAACGACTTTCCTGCCCAATTTGAGAATCTCCAGAAGGATGAACTTGATCAACGCCTACGCCTATTCTATTCATCTGCCAAATCAGCTGATGGCAAGCCTTATTCGAAAAGTTCATATGTAGGATTAAGAGCTGCAATAAACCGACATCTGAGAGATCCTTCATTTTCCTGTAGCTACGCACTTATGGATGATCCAGCATTCCACAAAAGTAACAGTATGTTTATGGCCGTTTTGAAAAAGTTGAAGCGAGAAGGTCTTGACAAAACGACGCACCACGAATCAATCACATCAGAGAATATCATCAAGCTCCGTTCAAGTGATGTTTTATCTGTCAGCACTCCAAAGGGCCTGCAAAAAAAAGTATGGTTCGAATTAACCCTTGGTTTTGCAAGGAGATGGCGCGACAATATGCGCAATCTACCATGTGGGGCATTTTGTATAAAAACAGACAGTGTCGGCAATGAATATATAGAAATGACATTTAACGAAGCAACAAAGAACCATCCTGGTGGCTTAAGGGATAAAGACCATGAAACGAGGCCAAGGCTGTATGCGACAAAAGATGACAATTGTCCGGTATCGGCATACAGAATGCTTCTAAGTAAGCGCAACAAGCTCAACAATATTCTGTTTCAGCAACCGAGGTTATACGTCAAGGATGGGGACACTTGCTGGTATACCACAAGACCAATTGGCGAAAAGATGCTGAACGACATGATGAAAACGATATCGAAAGAAGTCGGTTTGAGCAAGGTACATATACAGCAATTGTTTTCCAAACAATATATCAATTATTACAATGTAATAAAGTATCTATAGTCAGCTTCATGAATCAGTTAATTTCGAACACCTCAAACTTATTTACAAAGCTGTTGCAAGTAAATTACTCATTACTCAGTATGATTTATCCACAATATACCTACCGGTATTTCAATTAAATATGGATTTTGACGACAAGGATGTTTTGTCATTATAAAGGTATATCGCGATTATACTGTGGCAAATTTAGTTATAGCCGGTGACGGCAGTGGTAGTTATTCACATTGTACCAATTTTAAGTAACATTTTGATTTATATACCGTATAATTCTCGGAATGAAATAAACGTAGGGAAATTTATGTTACAGATTTATACCAACCACTGTGTGCGGGCTACTTCCATTACTTTGCTCGGTCACGCAGGTGTTGAGGCACGTGAGATTATGAGGATATCAGGCCACCAAAGCGAGCAAAGCATACGCTCGTACAACACAGATTCAACGGAATCGCAGAAAAGACAATATAGTCGTATATTGAGTGGTTGCCAGGATGCAGATCCCTCAACAGATACTGTCGCATCAGTGCCTGTTAACACAGAATGCAGCCAACTAACTAGTCGGACTAGTCCGATAAACAATTTAGTTTTGGAATCAGCGAGAACTTTGAATGTATATAGCATGATGCTGAGAGTGTCTTTCGACAAGCAGTTGGAAATCCATGCGCAAAATGTCACCATTAACAATTATTTCTGTGACCATAGCAGACAGCAACCTGAGCCTTGAATATTGAAAATCTTGCATGTCTGAATTGTTGTTGGTTATTTTGTTCTAGATCTAGGTCAGTATTGATATGAAAATGAGTTTGAGATCAGTATTGATATTGAAATGAGTTTAGTGAACTGAACATGATATTAAAGATAAATATTGTCAATTAAATTTGGAGTTCTCAGCAAGTTATTGGGTGTCCCAGTTTTAATGAAATTGAAAGCTGAAAATGAAAATTTTCAATAAAATTGACTCGACAACGGGGGAGACTCTATGTAATCGCTAGAAAAAACTGTTTAAAATGTTGATATATATCACTTACCATAGTATCAGGTATTCCTTGTATATCATTGTTTCGATATCAAGTGATAAAATTTCTTGACACGAAACAGAAACGGCGTGAATTACACATTTCAACGAGTGAAAAAATTCCCATTTTGTCCAAGTTCGCCAGAGTTCGCAGTCAAAATAAACATCGGCGAATCTGGGTCAGGTCATCGTCGGAAGAAATTATTTTAAGTGATAAAATTCTGAAAAAGACATCAACTACATGCAGAAACTAATTGTTGTGTTTATTTATTTATATTCGAGGTGGCAATTTTCTTCTTTATCAACATTTTTAGCGATAAGAGCGATGTTAATTGGGTGACTATATTTTATCTACATGTAGCACATTAAATTTAAAATAAAAAGTGTTTTTCTATGGCCGCACATTTCGTTGATAATTACGAGGAATTTGTTCGTCTAAATAACGTTTTTAAGTTCGAAGAGCATTAGAATGGGGATAACAGTGTGGTGTTTTGTGATTTCGGAAAGGTACATGGCGAATATACTGTGGCAAATACCAGTTAATGGGCTCCGGCTCCGCCGTCGCCCATTAACTAAATTTGCCACAGTATATTCGCCATGTACCTTTCCGAAATCACAAAACACCACACCGTTATCCCCTAATTTTAATTTATCTTGTATGTTGGAGGCATATGAGGGGCACATCTAATTTATGTGTATACTGGTTCTGTAAATACTATTTGGTTTGATTATTGATTTATTGAATTACTAGTATACATGTCCCATGGAATTAGTACACATTATATATACATATGTGCATTTTTACTGTTTTGTAACTTGTTATGAGTATACTATAATTAAATTAGATGATAATAAAGAATTAAATTGAATCCAACATGTTGCTCATGTGTGTAGATACCACATGTCCCCATACATATTGATCCCACCCCAATAATACTTAATCATATAGGATTGGGTATTATTGGGGTGGGGTCAATTTTGTTCTGGGGACCTGTGGTATACACACTTAAATAAACAATAGCTGTGAATAGTTATCACACCCAAGACTGCACCAGGTACTCAGTTAGGGTGGATACACACATGCAGGTAATCTCTGTAATTAAACCACAGTCGCCATATTTTGTATTGTTCTCCCTTGCACAATATCCAGCCGATTACCCGCTGGTAACAATAACTGTGCATTATTTTAACAATAACTGGGAAATATTAAAATATTCCCCGGGTATTGTCATAACAATCACAACTCATTGTTTGGTGTGCTCTCCACTTGCTGACACACCGGAAGGTCAAATTGGTGTGACTTATCAATGCAAATTTGTGACAATGCCTTGGCAAGCGAAGTCGATGCAGCGAGGTCCACTATCAGGCCAAGCAAATTAAATGGTTGTTGTAGCTGGAAGGTGTCCATGCTGTTAACACGTCATAATTATATTGATTATGTTATGATATTTGTGACCTCTCAGACGTGTCAATATTTTGATTTATTGAGAGTGAATAGAGAATTGAATTGAATTGAACATATGCACTGGTGTCAATTAGACTTCCACCCATATGTTATCTGAGATCTAACATCATGTGAGTCAGAAATATTGTGGTTATTGGTTTTTACATGCACAGCCAAGTAGGACATGTCGCAGGATTGAACAGTGTTCATGGGGCGGGGGTCGATTGACACATTTTTAATGACGATTTCAATCCCAAATCTCCGGATCACTATTTAAAGTGGCAACTGAATTTGCGTACAAATCTTTATTTGTCTGACAGAGTCGGAACTTGTTTAATGGTCATGTTCACATTTTTCGTTAAATATTTATTGACTTTTAGTCAAATATATCATACATTGTAATATCATTGACAAATTTCTAAGTAAAATTATAGCGAAAATTTGAAATTTCGTCTTGTTATTCTTTAAATACTGAGGTTTAAGACAGATATTCCCATCGCTGCCGGGCATTCGTCCAAACAACACATCGGCTTCGCCTCGGTGAATTATGTTTCCGAATGCCCGACAGCTCGGTGAATATCCTATACATATCGATTATTTGGTGTTGTACATGGATCATACATACATGTAATATGTGTCTGCTGACAACCCAATCATTGCGGCTATGTTTGACCGCAGTGAGTCAAGCTCTGAACGTGCATAGAGCTATTGACTCTGACGAAGTCGTCAGGCCACTTAACATAATTATTCGCACGATAACCTAAAATGGTGGACGTTCTGTTTTAATCGTTGTCAGTACTCTTGATTGTATACCAGTGATCAGTGTTCGCGCTGTCGGTAGCCAAATTAGCCAATGGCTAATCTTTTTCGAATTTGGCTAATATAAATTTCATTTGGCTAAACTTTTGGCTAAACTTTTTTTGAACCCAAATGGAGACTGAAAGCATGGAGCCAGAAAGCTAATTAATAAAAGCGCTCAATAGATCGACATTCAAGACGAAGTTAGGTGACGAAAGTATTTCATTATTTTCGTACTTATGAAATATCGTACAAAGGGAAACCCGATTGACAACTCTGTCAACCAAGCGATCACAAAGTGATATGCAATCATCTTTAGTTTTCACAAGACGGACATTCAAAGACGCATGGACATTAAACCGACCGTGGTTGAATTATGACAATGTGAAGAAAGCAATGTTTTGTAAAGTGCATTGACGCCGGTATATAAGCAATTTGTTTTAATCGGGAGAAAGATTACGTCACTCTGCATGAAGCAGCAAAAGGTCGTTATTAATTTTTACACTTAATACCCTAATCCCCCATTCAGCCCATTGTCTGTCTGGCCACTCACGGTGCGCCTGCACAATGCATGTTTATGATGACATTGTATTTATGACGGTCGAGGTTTATGAGCACCAAGTGTAAGACAATAGCTTAATCAGCCAAATGTGAATCACGACATATATTTTGTGGCTATTTGTCGTCAATACAGATACAGTCAAAATAATATGCATGCTTTTATGACAGATTGTAATTTGATAATGGCGTAACAATATTAAGTTATTAGTTTCCAGATGACACTTAGATATTTTCGCAAGGATAAATCTTTAATGATTTAAAAAAAAGATATTGATATAAAACAAAAAAATAATGACATTAAGAAGAACAATCCCGGGTTACCCCCCCCCCCCCCCCCCAAATCACTCTTTCACATACAGATTAATAAATTTTTAATAAATGATATATATAAAAATACTTCTAGTTCATCAAAATTATTTAAATTATTGTGTATTTTACCTGTGTCTGTTAGATTTTACGTTTTAGTCATTAATTGTGAACCGACCAGAAAACGATGATTTAATTTGGCCAAATTTTTTTTTAATTTGGCCAAAAAACATTTGGCTAAAGTTTTTTTCATTTGGCTAATAAAATTTTCATTTGGCTAAACTTTTGGCTAAAGTTTTTTTCGACGGGGGTGGGGCATGCATCACCTTGAGTCATCAGTGCAACTATGGGATATTTAAGTAAAACATTATATAGTGCATTCTTTCACAGATAGTCCCGGCTGTTAAATTCAACTAAATCCCTTAGTTATTCGAAGCTTTCGAGAACCAGCCCCTCCCCCAATAATGGATTATGGTCGAAAAGTATATAATTCAAGCCTGTGTGTGCTAAAATTGTGACAGTTAGGAACTTGTGCAACCTTTGGCTTGAGAAACAAATACTGTTCTGTAAATTCTGGTTGAAAATGGGGGGGGGGGGGGTCACTATTTTTAATTTCAACGCTGTACCTGCATTAATTTGTTGGCGCTGTAATGGATATTTGCATGGAAATCCCAATTGAATGTTATCACATGGGCTCGCTCTATTATCCGAGTAATCGCAACAAATCGGTATCGTCCTAAAAGAGCTTCAAATTCTGCGTATATTATTTTTGTTTTGGATGACCCTGTTTCCAAGAAATAACGAGAAACAACTCAAGTATAAAATTGACAGACTCAAACCACTTTTCGAAATTAATTAAAACTCGTGATAAACAGAAACAGATATCAGACAAGATTTATTCATTTCGGCATCCATGACAGAAGACGTGTCTATGACTGGCCTGAAATTTTTTGATAGAAGTTTGTTTGATAATCGCTTATAACCACTCACTGGTCTCGCCTATTGAAATGGACCGATTGCGCGCAGGAGATTAATACTATCAATGATCGATCTAAATACATGGAATACATGGATTTTACATACATGAATTACATACAAGTGGGTATCCACCCTTAGTTAGATAATATTTTATTATAACATATTAACATGATCATCATTTATATTTATAGCAATCCGGAACATCGGGGGGGGGGGCATCTTGTTACTATAGTATATGAATATGGATAGTAACTTCGTTGCCTTGTGGCGGGTATTGTCCTCCACCTTCTTGACAATATATTTTGCCCCTCTTGTCCCTGTGTAGCCATACTTAAGATTCTGAAGAACATAAATGCACTATAATGTGCATGAATAAACATAAGTATACTCAGCGGACACATCATTTATGCTTACACTTGATTCAACAGTTCAAGTACAAATCACAGATGTTGAAAGTTCTGTCCACATTGTCCCAAAAAAAATGACCCCATAATCATATTATACTATATATTATTACCACAACAATAGATCTTATTTTCTGATCGTGGGGTTAAATTTAATATTCATGGACAGAACAACAAGCGGATGGGGTAACAATATTAATACCCTTCTGTCAGACTAATCTTGTCTGATATTCGTACCACGAATGCAGGCGAGATTATTTCATGTCCACGATCGCGACATTAATCGCAATAAATGATAATAATATTCCAATAACATTATATTGAATGATGTGTTCTTTTATTCACCCATCAGTGTCTGTTTGTAGACAGATGGTAGTAAATGATCACGACAAACAACTGGTTTTCAACCTGACTTTCGGGTGTCGAATGATTGTTTGTTGGAATTCGGCAAATTCCATTTCACCGCAAAAATCCATTTTTCTCTCAATTTCTGATCTTTCGGGAATCGATGTCCAACTATGACTATTGGATTATTTGATCTGAACCAATGCTGGTATGTGTGTTTTCCAGCTAAAACTACAGGCCAAGTTCGTATATAGGTTCTGTCTAATTAGTTTCACACGAGTTACGGCCATTTTTCGACTTAGAATTTGACTGTATTTTGGTATTGAAATTAGGGGTATATCAGATATTCTTCAAATGTAAGCTCGAGGTATTATTTTATTTTGCGGTATAATACAATTCGAAATGGCTAAAGGGCGTATTTTGCCACACCATGGCGATGCTCTTGTTTTTATAGTTCCGTGATATATGGTTTTAATAACAATCTATGCCATAAAATATTATTAAAATACTATAACTCATCACCATTTAAAACGTATGTGTCTCCGAAGATGCCCATAGAGAAATAGCAAACAGCTGAAATCATAGAAAGATCCCCCTTTATGGCTCCCAGAATGCAACAAAATTCAAACTAAAAATGTATTTTCAATGGAAGGAGAATAACTCCTTCCCCTTCCATTGAAAATATTGAAACTTGAGAATAGGACAGACGTCGCTATTTCAACAAAAACATCTTCTCAGTTTATTACACCGAATATATTGATAATACATTGTTTTGGAGCTTCCTCTTTCAAATGATATATAATATGGCATATATTTTATATAATATTATCTGGGGGTTCGAAAATTAAGTGGGCTTTTAAAGATAAATTTTGGTGCAATAAAATGTGGATTTCTCAACAAATAATTTTTCCTGAATCAATATGTACTTTCTTTTATGGCAATTATCTGACTGTCATGTCTGTCTGCACGTGTGTATGTCCCTGCATGGAGGCCACATCGGACTGATTTCGTTAAACGTTAATATTGTTACACAAGGGTTGTGTTATTTTGTACACGATGATTGTGGGTGGGAAATAAAAGCAATATTGTGCCTAAACCAACCTGCACGCGACCATAGCACGCCAGGATCGAACAAGAGCGGAACCCAGACTCATCGCAGTCAACACAAGGAGCGACGAGAATAATGTATACTTCCTCCCAAACGAGTCGGCGAGTTGTGCCGTTACTATGGCACCCACGAAGACACCAACCATCTGGGCTGTCATTATCGTTGATGTGATGGTCGATCTGTCGCACACCAGGTCAAACTGACGAACGATGAAACAATTATAACATGAAACAGATGAACATGTAAAATGTTAAAGGTGGATTATCTCTTTGTAAACATGTATTATATAGTTACCGGGTTATAAAATATTAGATATGAATCGAAGACTCCTGTCCGGAAATGCTTCTATCTATTAATATTGATTTTATTTCGAATATGTTCTGGTCTAAAAAGGTGTGGTTGTTTAGCTAACGAACAATAGTGGTTATTGTTAACAAAGACCATAAATTTTATTGTGTCATTTTGTCACAAATAAAAGTTAATTATACTCATTATCGCGTATATCTATGGAATAAAACAATACAACCAATCAATCTGGGACATTTGACGATCGGCACGTAGCCAAGGAACAGCCCAATGCTCTAATGTTCTCTATCGCTATATGGTATCACCCGAATGGTCTGTTATAAAAATAGACAAATAAAGGGTCCCAATAAAATATTCGAAATAAAATAAATATTAATTGATATAAGCCTTTCCGGACAGGGGTCTTCAGTTCATATTTATTATTTTATACCCACGCAACTATTTCAAATTTGTTATTTAACCCTTTACCCAACAAACCGGCCAAAATCGGCCAAATAAAGCTTCAACAGCCTAAAATATCTTCGGTCTGTCTCAATAGAACCATACAAATATGGATATCATTGGAACCGGCTCCTTGACCACATTGTGATAGTTACAGTTATGCCCTGTGCCAATGCATTCTCTTATATATGCGAGTCGACCATATGTCGCCTCGCATATATAAGAGAATGCATTGGCCTAAAACAAATCTTTTTTTAACACTTTTTACCATTTTTTCTTACATTCTTTAACAATTTTATAATGTTTAATGTGTTAAGCCAATGCATTCTCTGATATATGCGAGGCGACCTATGGTCGACTCGCATATATAAGAGAATGCATTGGCACAGGGCATAACTGTAACTATCACAATGTGGGTAAAGGGTTAAAGAGATAATCCATCTTTAACACGTGGAATTCACAACGTCGCACAATTTGAGTATTACATCTGCACGAATTCGTAAGCATCAATTTTGTAAGCTCTCTTACCTCGAAGAACCAGCCCAGTTAATACACATGTTGATATGCAGGTCATTCAACAAGCAGGGAACAATCAACTTTAAATAGGACACAGTGATAGAGATAGTTGGTCAGCTGTGAATTTGGCTAGGGACATATGACCTAAAACTCATCCCAGCCCAAAGGTTTATATTAATATAGCGGTATTGCCAGGGGGCCGAATTGACATATTTTCAACTGTTTTAAACATATTTGTTTATATGTTGTGGTTTGTTGCAATATGAGAAGCAATAATACATTCAATATTGTTATAATTACCCCCTTAAGTTGATTTAAAATGGAAAAATAGTGACTATTGTGGGGGTGGGTCCCAAAATTGTCATTGATTTTATTTGCGCGCAAAGTTTTTTTTATTGTGTCTGTTTCAGCTTGCTTGGCAGCTTTTATATTGAAAATTGTCTAGTTCATGGTGTAGTTCAATACAAAAATACTTCAGATATAGCTCTAGGGTAGAGTGAACTTAATGCAGTCTGACAATATCAGCTAACAACTCATGACAGAATATTACAATAATTCTTATACTTCATGACAGTCTCTCTTTACTCATACAGTTAGTTGATGCATGAGTGTCATGTATGAAAGCGGTATTGTCACCCCGACATCGTAGATCAATTATACGATAGTATGATCAATTTACTAGGTGCTATTATTGTAGAAATAAGATTTGCAAGTTGGAAGAAATCGTTACTATGGGGACGCCATTTTGATTGAATCATGGTCACGTGACAATGAACAATATTCAAAGAAAATTGCAGTCGGGTGGGAACGAATCATTGTAAATTTTCTGACTTCCTTCAGTTCTAATTGTTAATTGTGTATGTCACTTTAATTGTGAGATATTTTCTCGTTCACTCATGGACATGTGAGGGGAGGAATGTGTGTCGGGATCGCAATAATTGTTTAGATATTAGCGCTTTGACATTTAGTCAACACTACGTGTTTACACTTAAAAATACAGTTTACAGACAGCGATTTCACGTGCGGACTGATTTGTCACATGTACGTATAGTCTCATTGATTTGTTCGTGCATTCGAATCAATATTCGATCGCAATAACTTAAATATAATTCGTATCATGAGCTGGCTATTGTAATGTGTCACTATATTTGTGAAATAACCAGTGACCACCGCCCTATATTTCATCGAACAGGTTAATTCGCGAAGTGGAAAGTGTGTGATTCGGCTTATCAAAGCATGGATGTTTAGTAAACTTTTCAACATCGTATTATCGTTCTGTTTGGATTGGAAATAATCATCTATATTCGCATTCAGGTGAGTTCAGTGTATTCTTAAACTGTTATCTAATAATTAGTTTACTGATTTGTTGCCATATATTAGTTTGGGAGCGTTTTGTCAATGTTCTAGCCATCGCCAGAACAAACACAAAATTTTGACAGTTCTGAATTCCAATCGGCTGACATTTTGACCACGTGATCCATTCACATCATTCTGTCTGAGATGAGTGACCAAACTTGATTGCTAATTGGTCTATGTACATTTCAAATGACCAATTGAAACCCTATTGTTTCCGCCCTGAAAATGAAGCATTTGACACCGCAGATCGATGGAGTATAAAAGGTAAATCAATGTCAAATTTTATCGATCTTTTTGATTGGCAAATTTCTGATCCAAATATTTCGTTTAGAAAGTAGTGTATGTTGCATGTGTTTATGTGTAGGCACGTATGGAACACATAATGGCAGTGTCTGGATCGACCAGCTATCGTTCGTCTGTCTGCCTGTCTGTCCGTAGACACTTGCTATCGACACGATAACTCAAGTATAATTTATCGGATCTTGTTCAAATTTTATGTACATGTTTATGATGACACACCCTCACCTGTATAGTTTTTGTATCGATCGGTTTAGAAATTATTAACACTTTACAGATTGCATTCACAAATGCTAAATTGGCATGTGCTATCTGATGCCATATAAACCTATTTACTGTTTATCCGATTGTGTACCTATTTAATTCATGTGTGATGACACACTCCCAGTGGTCCCCTCACTTGTGTATTTTTTGCTACCGCATCGATTCATTGATCTGTTTAGAAAATAATTAACACTTCACGTACACACATGCTATATGATGCCATACTAGTAAGTCAAACATATTTCTTCTGATCTGCCTCATATTTCTTACCTAGATTTTTCTTATCACGTTCTTCATCTGTACATACATGTTTTTTTATATTGTGTAATTAACCATTTTTGCTCTTGTTTTTACTTAAAGAGTTCACACATGCAGCTATGACTCGAACATTTTTCATCTGATCGACACCATTTGGCATGTAAATTAATCACACCAAAATGCAGATCAAGTTCGAATATGGGTTTGATCCGATATATTTTATAGTACCATCCATGCGAAACTTGGTATGGATGATAATTTTAAAATGTTTCTACAGTCAATTCATCAACTGGGCTTAGTCGGGTGACTACACTATGACGGGTCGCTCCTGTCCTCGGGCTGGAAGTGCCATTTTAATGGCATTGTTGTTCAATATGCGAAGGGGTAAACTGATCGAGACCCCATTGTAGATCATTCCATTCTATGTTCCAGTTGTGATGAATTGAACGAATGCATTTTAACACTATTCTATACTTAAGACATATTGTGTGCATAAAATGACTCGACCTGAATCATCCGATATCTGATCTCGAAAACAAACTAAGCAACTATCTGATGCTATATGTTATATTGTTTATTTACATGTACTAAATTATGATGTTTTACTGGTCAAATACAATATTATTTTGATAAAAAAACGTGCTTCGCGCTGAAGGACCACGTGCAACCCCTCGCCTATACATTACATATACCATACATGTATCAGTAATGAACAGGGATTTTTGGGGACACTGTTATCGGGGAATGATCTGCCAAAAGCATATCCAAAAGGCCTGAGCGGGGAGGTTCGGGAGGGGGTGTCCCCCTGCTGATGGTTGGGTCTGGCAGTTGTCCCCCTGAATTTTTTTGTTAAATCCATTGTATTGAGAGTTTAATTTGTCAAGCGTAACTTTGGAAGGTTTTATATATGTATGGGATTGTAAATGATTATAAGTTGTTGTCAGATATCTTTTGGTTCAATGAATTATGATTATTCTGCTTGAAATGAGATTTACCAGTACCGTTAAAAATATCACTCTAATTCATATATCAGGCTATTTTATAAAAATTCAAGTGAGAGACACTTACATGTACATATAATATACTACATGTAGTAGTGCAGAAACAATGTATATTGAAGGTACTCAATCCGATCAGAGGGTCCTATATTACCATTTCTTTGGCTTTGGGGGTAAAACGTATCTGATTCGAGTCAAGGAACCCATCGAACAAAGATCAGGGTTATTAGATATTGATTTTTGAATTTTTTTATTTCCCCCGAGATGAGTACTAATAATTGCCCATAACTTCGTAATTTGCTCGAGATGTGTACACCAGAAACACTATTCAAACAGACAAGGATGGATAACTTTAAAATCAAGTGGTAATAATAGCGCAATTTTGACCGAGAACACCCTTTTGGCGCCATGTTCTGGGACAGAAAGAATAGAAATACAAAACTTCAAATATCGATAATCACCCTGAGTGTTGATTGAGAAGAACGACGTGTATGAGTTTGATGGTAATTGGCACTAAACATATTTTTATAAGTTTTTGGTGACCCTCCCGTCCCTATTTCGGACTCAAGCGGCGCCACTTTTGACATCATTAAACCACACACTTAGACACATTATATAGATGAATATATATAACATTTATGAAAATTGGCGACTATACAAATTTGTATCAAATTTAGGGCCACCATCAGGGGGGGGGGGTAGTAACAAATTTGCAGGAAGGTATGCCGGGGTGGTGGGTGGCCCGATGGGCAAAAAACGCGTTTTTTACACCCTCATGCAAATTTTTACTAAAGACCTTTTGTGCCCTTACATGACATTTGTAACATATTATAAGAATTCATAATTGCAAAAACACCATATTTATGTTACTGGGACCTCATATGGGCCTTAGGAGAGATGACATTAAGGTATATTGCATGTTGCATATGGGGCGGTGGGGTGAAAAAATTCCTTCCCATGCACACAATGATCACCGACACCCTTCGGAAAGAAGCTTCGAGAAATGTAAAACTGAAATATATAAACTTGTCTTGATGTAACTAAACTTACTAAGCCAAGATCATTGTGTGCATGGAAAAAGAGCAACTGCCTCAAACATTAATGTGACTATCAATGGCTAGAATATAACTGTTTTCACACTGTGCATCAGTGCATCAAGCCAATCAGTGAAATATTTGCATGTCTATCAACTCATATGATCTGTTAGTCTCAAAACACCTAAAATACCCAAGTCTGGCATAGTGACTGTTTGTCATTTAGTATAACAGAGGTTGCTCCAGTAGACTAACAAAAGTGTTAAGGCATAATGCTAGATAATGGGCTGGTTGACAGACTAATCGGGAAATGGTTAGAAATTATGGAATTGTGTGTATCCTGTACAATGACCTTAGTTTGCATATATAAGTAAACTTGTCCTGATGTAACTAATGCCTAGATCATTGTGTGCATGTAAACAGAGCGAGCAACTATCTCAAACATTAATGTGACTATCAATGGGTAGAAAATATCTGTGATCAGTGCATCAATCCAATCAGTGAATTATTTGCATGTCATTCAACTCAGATGATCTCTCACAAGACCGAAAGTATCCAAGTCTGGTATAGTGCTGTGACTGCTTGTCATCTATATATATATATGAACGAGTAGGATCTGTCCGGAGTTTTCTGTCAGACCCCAGGACCGAGTTCAACCAAATTTGGTGTGGTGACTCGGGATACCCTGGCGGATGTTATAATGGTATTAGTTTTTCAAACATTTTAATTAACAAAAATAATTAAAATTGGTTTTGTTAAATTGAGCAAGGAATTCAATCTTTAAAAAAAAGTATATTAAACAATATATATAAATCAAAATGTTTCAATGACCAAATGTGCTTGAGGCGCACAAATGGGCCTACCGCTAAGTGAAGGGTCTAAGATCAGAATGTGCGCGAAGTCAAACAAAAGGGGCCACAGGTATCTCCATTGCTGAATATTGGCTCCCAAAAGGAGCCTATTTCAGCTAGTTTGGTGTAATAGAATTAAGTTGCTCCAGTAGACTAACATAAGTGGTATGGAATATGTTAGATAATGGGCTGGTTGACAGACTAATCAGGAAATAGTAAGAAATTATGAAATTGTATGTATTCTGCACAATGACCAATGTTTACAGATGATCAGCGATTTATAAAACTTTTGTTTTTCAATTAAAACAGCTTCTGAAACAGGTTAAACTGTTATTTGAACTAATTGAGATCATTCCCAGTCATAAGAGTGATATCAGTAGAGTTTTATGAGATTTTAGACAAATTTTAGTGAAATTTGGGGGGTGGGTATCCAAAAATTGGGACTAAAATTTTGTTTTTTGCAGGTTTGGGGGCGGTTGGTCCCCGAAAATTCCAGATGCAAAAAAACGGCATACTTCCTGCAAATTTTTTACTACCCACCCCCTGCCACCATTGCATATCTCTCACCCAAAAGGCACCAAGTTGGCGCATTTAAACCACACGATTAAACTATTCGTATCACGGAGAAGAATATGTATCAATCAGGTGGAAATCGGCGCTAAACATATTGTTTATCAATGTTCGTGTCCCTCTCATCCTCCAGGCACCCCTGACTCGAATGACCCCACTTTTGATATCTTTAAACCACACAATTAGACTCCTGATATCATGGAGATTATTATTTGTAAGTTTGATGCTAATCCGTGACTAAACAAATTTTTATCAAATTTAGGGCCCATCCCACCAACATCTCTCACCAAATCAGCACCAATATGACGTCTTTAAAATCACACGATTAGATTCCTCATATCATGGATAAGTATGTGTATCAATTGGGTGGAAATTGGCGCTAAAAATATTGTGTATCAACTTTGGTGCCCCTCTCCCTTTCAGTGCACCCCTGACTCGAATGACGACACATTTGACAGCTTTAAGCCACGCCATTAGACACATCATGCCATGGGGATGTATTTGTATATGTTTCGTGGCAATCGGCGGCTGAACCATTTATATCTGATTTAGTATCCACCCACCGCCCCCGTCCCAAGCTCTCATCACAACGACACCAATTTGGCGTCTTTATATCACACAATAAGATTCCTTGTATCATGGAGAAGATCTCAGAAGAATGTGCATCAATTTGGTGGAATTCGGCGCTAAAATTATTTTTGATAAATTTTGGTGCCCCTCTCCAGTTTCGGGAATCCCTGATGCGAACGGCGCGACACTTGACACATTTAAACCACACCATTATATTCCTCATATTATGAGGATGATTATATATAAGTTTGGTGGCAATCGGCGACAATTTTTTGTTCTGTCCCCCCCCCCCATTTTCTGCCCCTGACAACAACGGAGTCACTTTAGAAAATTATAACCCTCGCCATTATCTTTCTCGTAAAAAGATACCCCTATTAGACCCCTGTTGTGCCATCTAGGTGGTCCCCTGTGAATTTCTATAGAACACAGACAGACAGACATTCGCAAATATAGATATAGATTGTTTGTTGGATTGGTTATCTCTCTTCAACCAGATTAATCCATCACCATTAGCCATATGTAGCTTCAATAGCTACATGTACATATGTGACCCGCCATATCAAATCCAGTCGTAAGTCGGGATTTTATTTACCCTGTGCCAATGCATTCTCTTATATATGCGGGTCGACAATTTTTTACAATTTTAATATTTTGTTCTTGTATTCTTTAACAATTTTATAATTTCACCCAGACAAACATGAACAATCGACACTCTTCTGTATGCTTCTATATATGTGTGGGGCTCCCTGCAGGGTAATGGATGTTTTTTTATTTTATGTCCTAAAAATTGTAAGAAACATTTATTTAAAAAAAATGATAAAAAATTGTTAGGCCAATGCATTCTCTTATATATGCGAGGCGACCTATGGTCGACTCGCATACATAAGAGAATGCATTGGCACAGGGTAAAAAAATCCCGACTTACGACTGGATTTGAAATGGCGGGTCACACATGGCTATTGTAGCTACATTTGGGAATTACCAGAACTGATTATAGTGGTCCTTCTGGGCTTGTTGTCCGTTCGTCTGTTTGTCGCCTGTGTGCATGACATGAACGTCCCCCAGATGAATAATAGACCAAGCCATTGCACACCTGTATAAATGATTGGAGAATCCATTTATTCGGCATTATGTATCTTTGTCACAATTAAGTATCCAAAATAAACTCGGCTCTACAAAGATCATAATAGTGTTGTACGTTTCGAAGAATAGTATCAAAAATTTTGCCTATATGGATACGCGTGATTACAATAAATGATCACCGAAATGTGTTGAGTGCACATTCGGTGACTGCATGATTTGTCATGGTTGATTATGAGTGAGCAGTATTACAATAGCAATGTGTTTACGCCGTATGCGTCATGAGTGAAAGAGATCACTTTAGTCAGTTAGCTTTCAGCGCATGGTTCCACAACAAATATAGTATACAAAAAGTATAGCATACAATAAAGGCAAAAAAAAAATCAAAAAAAAAATAATCTGATAAATACACAAGAGTTGTATAATTAATTGTATATTATGTTATTTTGTCATGATACAAATTAATTCATGTTAAATCCGTGTCATGTTAGATGTATTGTTCCATGCTTTCAGAGGGTTTTTTTCCCCAAAGAATGGGTTTCATCTTTTTTTTTTAACGCAGGAATAATAGTCTTAAACCAACTGTTTGTGATATGCCCCTTTGCTGATTTTGCACAATAAAGCAGACTCTGGCTATTTGCATAAATCTGTGCTTTATAGTAGAAGGTTAGACTTCATTTGAATTTGCACTTGTGTCTCAAATCAATATAAAAGCTGAATATTTCTTTTTTAGATATTTCTAACTAAAACACCTTACCTCACTAACAATAGTGACCATACTATCATCGAACACAATATTTCGGCATTCTGTCTCGTTGTTCGTGCATTGTTGGTATGTTGAATTCCAGCGTGACGTGTTTCGAGTTCCATCCCAATTCTGCACCCCGTCACACCACCAATCTGGTTCTTTAGCGCCAAACGCCATCAGCATCGTAGTCAGCGAACTAAGCGTAATGGACCCCGCCGTGAAAACAATAAGCAACATCTGAAACGGGCCCATCCCTCCAACGGCGTCGATAATATCTTCTAGTTTGGTATATGCCATTGTTTTACCTTTAATAGACGTCAGATACGACCATGTGTAATACGTTATGTACATGTAGTAACAAACTAATCAGTTAAATGTGCACTTAATTTTCGAATACCCAGATCACATTATAACAACATATTCCATATTATATACCAAGATGAACCAAAACATATAAATTTGACCAGAATAGGGGGACAGCTGTGACCTATGAGTGACCATCAAGAATTAGAAATTCTCAGATTCACCCGTTATACTTCCCCGGTTATATATCCCAGAATGCATCATAATTCACAACTAAGAGATAGAGTATTCCATTGAGTGGCAGGAAGATGGACTGTATTGGACATGCCACCCTTGCACATGTAAATGTGTATACATATATGTACCACTGAATTGTTTAAATGTGCAAATAAACATTCAAACATTGAAAATTATAAACTGGCAGTACAGACCACATCGAAGTACAGAACACACGTCGGTACATTGACAAAACAACATGTTCACAGTTTATTCGACCGGATAAGTTGATAATACTATGTTTTTGAGCTTCCTCTTTCAAATAGTATACCATAAATAATATGTTTTATATACATGTAATATGGTCTGGTATTCGAAAATTAAAGGGGTACTGTACCCTAAATTCAGCCATTTAAACGACCATCTCTTTTTATACTCAACAGAATATATGCAACAAATGAATGAATTTGAGCCATGAATTAGTGAAAAATACGCTCATGTGCCATATGAACGATGAAAACAACATGGTAATTATAATTAAAATGAATTTATGACTCCAGCCATAAATTAAATTTCATTATAATTACCATGTTGTTTTACATCATTCATAAAGTAAATGGGGGTATATTGCACACATTCATGGCTCAAATTCATTCATGTGTTGCATATTTTCTGTTGAGTATAAAAGTAGATGATCCCATAAATGTCCGGATTTAGTGTACAGTACCCCTTTAAGTTGACATTTAAAGGGACCAAGGTACTCGCGGTGGATAAATGTGCAAAACATATATAAGACTGTAAAACATCACTACTAAGACGAACATGGAGTAATGAAAAACTTTGTTCTTATATTCATTTTTAAAGGGGGACTGTACACTAATTCCAGCCATTTATGGGGCCATCTCCTATTATACTCAACAGAATATATGCGACAAATGATACACTCCAATCATACCATCGTTTCTCTGACCCACAAAAACAACTGTATCTCTCATACATGCTGTTAGCAAACTGCCGGCTTTCTCTCACTCCAGGACATCAGTTATTACAGCTGCTAACCGATTTCGGGCTGCTTCGCTGTTATCTCGACCATAGTACCTGATGTGGATCTCAGCGATGCAGCACCGTGCCGCGATTGGCAGCTTTAATAACATAAAGTATAAAAACAGGCCAAACGTAGATTTATATCGAAAAAGTTAATTTTACAAAATTCCCAACGGATGTAACATTAGACTACCACTTGTCCTTGTCGTCATAACAATGCTGCTTCTAATTTCTGGATCCGTCCATAGTAACCCGGGACCAAATTCACAAACTGACATAACAGGGAACATAACTGTTTTTAAATACAATATCCGCAGTATTAGAAATAAGCTACAGCAAAGAGTTGAAACTATAAACGAATATGACATTCTCTGCTTCACTGAACCACACCTCGACCAAACCTATCCTACGGAAAAAATGTTAATTGAAAACTTCTATCGTCCGTTTAGATCTGACCGTAACTCGTATGGCGGTGGAATTTGTGTATATTTTGCTAAGCATTTGGTTTACAAACGGAGAACCGAACTAGAGTTTGACGCCTCTGTCTTTTGGTTTGAGATTGCAAATAAATCGAATCGAGTCCTCCTCGCATTAACCTACATATCGGAGCAATTCTGCCACATAAACTATTGGGACCTCTTCGAAGAATCAATAGACGACGCCTTAACAATAACTGGAAATTTTATTCTACTCGGTGATTTTAACTCCAATCTGCTAAATCCGCATTCGAAACTCAGTGAAATAGTTGGTCATTATACATTCAAGGATGTAATTAAAATAACAACAAGAGTCACACCCACATCTCAAACACTTCTCGACCCCATAATCGTGAGCAATACCTTACAAGTGTGCGACGCCGACACTCTAAATCTTGGTTTTTCAGATCACTATGGTGTTTATGCGATATTAAAATGCCAAAAACCATGAAACCACATCATTTAAGAGAACTATATGGCAATACAAACACGGAGATTATACCAGGGCTAACAGTATGTTAGATGCTATTAAATGGCAAGAAGAATTAAATACAGTTGAAGATATAGACCATGCTGTCGCCCGATTCTGTAAATTATTCATCTCAGTAATGGAAGAGACAATCCCCAAATCAACAGTCACGATACGAACAAATGACAAGTTTTTGTTCAACTCAGATATAAGAAGGGAGATCGGGCGCAGAGATAGATTGAGAAACATAGCCATACAACGAAACTCAGATGTCTCATGGAGAAACTATAAAGATATCAGAAATAAAGTAAACAACATGAAGAAATACGCGAAAGCCCAATTTCACTCTAAACTTGAAGAACGAGTAAATGAATCCCCACCCCCTCGCGACTTTTGGCAAACAATAAATTATTTGCTGAACAAAAAGAAATCCACATGCATACCACCATTATATAGCCAACACGGAGGTGTCACTATTGACGGAAAAACCTATGTGACAGATTATCGTGAGAAAGCGAAGTGTTTAAACGAGGCCTTCATTTTAAATTCAAATATCGATGACTGTGGTCACGAAATTCCAACCCTTTCAGTAGATGCTCCAAATCACTCTCCAACATTATTTTCAACCGAGATAAGATAATTACTGCAATTAAATCACTCAAAGTTAACAAAGCCCATGGATTCGATGGCATAAGCCCAAAAATGATTCACACTATACAGCTGAATCGATTGTTGTTCCCTTGGAAATATAAAAAGTCGGTAGAGCAAGGCCAATTCCCATCAGACTGGAAAAAAGCAAATGTTATCCCAATATTTAAAAAAGAT
This sequence comes from Siphonodentalium dalli, assembly GCA_032622095.1. NCBI lineage: Eukaryota > Metazoa > Mollusca > Scaphopoda > Gadilida > Siphonodentaliidae > Siphonodentalium > Siphonodentalium dalli. The sequence goes on along the minus strand of CP136068.1, from coordinate 114,066,937 downwards.
GATCCTGCCGATCGTACAAATTATCGTCCTATTTCCCTCCTTCCCAGTCTCGGTAAAGTGTTTGACAAAATAATTACCCAACATCTAATGACATTTTTCCAAGATAACAACCTAATGTACCAACATCAATCTGGTTTTATGACCGGACATAGCACGACCTTCCAATTAACAGATCTATATCATAACCTCTGTCAGACTCTCGATAATGATTTATACACATGTTCAGTGTTTTGCGATATATCAAAGGCATTTGAAAGAGTCTGGCATAGGGGACTGATATATAAGCTAGAACAGTACGGCATATCCGGTCCATTATTGAAATGGCTGGAAGACTACCTCAGTAATTGGAAACCACGAGTCTTGATAAACAATTCATATTCCAACTTCCAACCCATTCCAGCCGGAGTTAACCAAGGATCATACTCGGACCTTTCCTTTTCCTGGTATACATAAATGACATCCCAGATAATTTAAATTCCGAAACAAGAATGTATGCAGATGATACATGTCTCACGACGAAACGCTATGATATAAAGCTGCTAGAAAGAAGTATAAACCGAGACCTTAATAAAATATGAGACTGGGCAAACAAATGGCTTGTAAAGTTCAATCCAACCAAAACTAAGGCAATATTGTTCTCCTTGACCCCACGAGAGGTCTCTCTAGATTTAACCTTCCAACATAAAAGAATTGACATAATTGAGTCGCATAAGCACCTTGGTCTCGAAATACAAAGCAATTTAAATTGGAATATTCAAATTGAATCTATCGTAACAAATGTTGCCCCGCGACTATCGATACTCAGAAGATACAAGTACAACCTAGATCGAAGAACACTTGATAAGATATACCTATATCTTGCCTATCCTAGATTATGCGGACGTAATATGGGAAAACGCGCCGGCATATTTACTAAAGAAACTTGACAAGCAATCATTCTTCCACTTCGTTGTAACTTCATGGAACAAACTACCCACATATGTAACGGATGCTGAAAATCTTCTAGATTTCAAGAATAACCTAAATATGATAGAACCCAACAGAAAGCCGCCTATATATTTTGAATCAGGAAATCGAAAATATAGTATTTTCCACTGTAGGATAAGAAACTCTTGCAGTGATCTCCGCTTAGATATGTTCTAAAATTATATAGCAAATACCCCAAACTGTCGATGTGGATACGAATATGAAAGTGATATGCACTTTTTCCTAAATTGCCCCTTATATAATGTACAAAGGCTAGAACTATACAGTAAACTGGACGACCTCAACTTTCAAATTATCAATTACAAGCAATTACTTTGGGGAATTCCAAGTGAAACTTCACCAAGAAATGAAAAAATGTTCCGCATTGTTCAGGCATATATAGCTGCAACAAAGCGTTTTGAATCGGACAGTATTGAATAATAATTGCCACCACTGACTACATTAAAGCTACGGACCAAACAAATGCAACAAATGCAAAAATATAGCACATAAATACCCTTCAAAATAAACAAAGACAACTATTTCTCAGTTTTGATTTCCATGGAGATAGAGAGGACCGACAGAACGCTCGTATGATACAAACACAGAACCGGACTATCACACACTCTTTACACAAGTTATCTTCTTTTTTGTTGACCATATTTTGCAAACTCGTCATGTATATTTTCTTTGTCATCTTGTTAAATTCATATATAGATTGTATCTGGGAGCGGGGGACATTGTAAGTTGTTAAAACGTGTACCCCAATGCCGTTGTAATGAATTTACAATAACATAATGTTTAAAGTAAAGTAACTACGGTGGTATAATAACTATGCCCCTTATTTCGACGAATACGGGAAATGTCTGAGGATTCATACCAGAAAGAGATTTATTTATGGGACAATTAACAAACGAGTGGGTCCGGTGAAAACGGACAAGGTGAGTGGGCCCGGGGGATGCGGGCAGGGCGAGCGGGGTCCATGGGAAACGGGCATGTCGATTGGACGCGGGGAAGCAGACGGGTGAGTGGACCCGGAGGAATTGGGCTGGGCGAGTAGAGGGGCGAATGGATCCGGGGGTGCGGGCAGGGCGAGTGGGTCCGGGGGAACGGGCAGGGCGGGTGAGTCCGGGCGATGCTGGCAAAGCGAGTGGACCCAGATGATGCCGACAGGGCTAGTGTGTTCGGGGGGGAAACGGACAATGCGAGTGGGTCCAGGGGGAGCAGGCGGTTGAGTGGATCCGGAGGAAATGGGCTGGGCGAGTACACACTAACAAGCCATATAGGTACCAAGGTAGTGCCAATATGTCTGTTAGTACCAGACCAACAGGCATCGAGAAGAATTTGGTTCTATAAATTGATATAATACCACATCACGCGCGTGATAATTCATTTGGCACTAGCCGATCTCGGAACCCAAGTGTTACCCACGTGATGGCATCACGTGATAATTAATTTGGTACTAGCCTATCTCGATAAAATGGCGGCATCCAGCCACTTCAAGTTGAGACGATTGAGTTTTTTTTTTTACAGTATATAAACATGGACGAAGAGACAAACAAAAATCAGACTTAGACATTTTATGTTGGAATCGATCTCGGACTCGGCTTACATGCTGTAGCATATGCCAGTTTAGATACTTTGTTCCCTCGCTGGGTGGATTTAAGATTAGGGAAGTAACTTCTCTGAAATTCATCAACATATTTTGTTTGTGTGTGAAATTGGACCTAACTGGCTTCTCAATAACCTGGAATATTGTCAGCACTGTGTGGATTATGGTTGGGACGGGACAAGATGATATACAACCTCCGAACAAATAACGGGCGTTAACATTATTGAAAGCAGCAATTTTCGGTGAACTGAGACCAAATTCAAAAGTCATTGAGTGCAGTGGGGTTACAACTTATAGACAACAATGGTCCGGGTGCTAACACGACCGCATAACTTTACAGTGTACCCCGCTGGACAAAACAAGTGTCCATTGGCACCGCGGTGTATTTGTCGTTCGGCCGCGGTGTCAGAGTTTGTAACTGCAGTTGAGCACCGCGGCCGAACGGCAAGTACACTGCGGCCAAACGGCAAGTTCACTGTGGCCAAAAGGCAACTACCGTCGCGGTCGAATGGCATGTACACCGTGGTTATATTTTTGTTTTTTATTGTCTTTTTTCAGTTTGATGAAAGTACACCGTGGCAACTACACCATGCCGAATGGCAATTACACCTCGGCCCAACTGTAGTTAGATGGTGGAGCCACGGTGTACATGTAGTTGCATTTCGGCCACGGTGGCAACACTCACCGTAGTTAAGTGGACACTTGTTTTGTCCAGCAGGGTACATCTATAAGTTATATAACCATGCGGTGACTCGAAGTTCACGGTTCTTGGAAATTTGTGTCAAAATTTGACCAAAAAAACCCCGAAAAAACAGATATCCCCACCCCTATTTATTATTATCCTATTGACAAGTACAAAAGATGCGCGAAGGGATGGGCTTCACGAAATTTATGATTTCATGCAATTCGTATGTAGCAAATTTAGTGGGCGGGGCCAAACTTGAACACCGAGGCCTATGGAAACATTTTTGGTACATGTACCGGTATATACATTGTTCCTTCTAACCTAAAGCCCAATAAATCGAGTTTTCCGTATTTCGGTCTACCGGACCGGTATGGTGGAATATAATCTAATCGTTGTTGTCAGTTTGGCGAAGCATACATACATGTACGGTAGTTAGACATTATACTACACCAGATTTTGATTTTATGGCCATTTTTCGCGGCGTGGAGAATATTTGCACCTAATGACCTCAGTGAGATTTTCGCACATTTATCACCATTCTGTATCTGGTGTGCTCATTTATGTGAGTAAAACCACTTCACATCGATATCTTAATATCTATTGGTGGATAACTGACTATCGAAAAATACTCGATATCTCGAACAGTTTTAACCTTATAGCTGCCAACTTGTCGACCACATGGAAATTCATAGCTTCCAGCTACGGAGGGGGGGGGGTATAAAAATCCGCCATTTTATTCAGAAACCCGGGAAGTTAAGTTTAACGAAGCATATACGGTACGGTAATCTGAAACAGGATTAACAAACATTGTCTACCGGTATGTCGTTCAGTGCCTGCGCACCGTGGACATTAAAGACATCTTCTGCTCGATTAATGATTATTTATTACCCAAATTTTCACCGATTTTGAGACATTTTCCAAATAAGGCAAATCTCGGTACTAGTATGTGGTTGAACTGCAAACAATGCTGATCAATTCCCGAATATTACTTCTTTGAATAATGAACGGACATTCCCAAAATTGCCGACGGCAAGGAAAAATTTCCATCAACATTTTCCTGGTAAATTAGGGGGGTGGGGTTGGAAATATTTTTCAGGCATGTATGATGATTTTTTACTTTCGACCCTTGTTGGGACCAACCCACCCCGCATCCAAAATTTGTTCTGTTTTCGGCAATTTTTTTCTAACCATTTTTGGACACCCACCCCCCCCCCCCCCTTAACACTAAAACAGAGATTTGCAGAGGCCCTGGGGGGGGGGATTCACTGTAAACAGCTGTATATGGATTTCTGTGCATACAATTAGTCATGGATGTTAACATTGACATGTAAATACCGGTAGGAACGAGTCATTTTGGGGTCATTCGGCCAAAAAAACAATGGCTGTCAGTGGCCATGTTGGATTTCAAAATTCAATCCATTAGCATGGGCTACAGGCTACATGTATATTGTTTGTCTGATCATCATGAAATTTGTCATTTAGGTTGATATTAACATATAGATGTGTTTTAAGCCAAACTCATTGCAAAAACAGTCAAAAAGACTTGCGGGAAAAATATTTTTGAGCCGCTGTAGCAAATTTAGTGGGCGAGGCCAAACTTCAACACTGATACCTTTTATGCCCATTTAGTTCCTTCTAACCTAAACATTGACATTTGTAGAAGGGAACGAGTCATTTTGGGGTCAATCGCCAATAAAACATGGCCACTGGCAGCCATCTTGGATTTTGCTCTTTGCATGACTAAATTGTTTGGCGCCGACTACATGTTGTTCCTTTGATCGGATCATTCTGAAAAATTAGTCATAGCTGTTAAAGGTACTCAATACGATCAGACCCTCATAAATTACTAAATTATATTTCTTTGTCTTCGGGGGTAAAAAAAATATTTGATTTGAGTCAAGGAACCTACCCATCAACGCTCAGAATGATCAGATATCAATTTTTGAAGTTTTGTTATTTCTATTGTTTCTGGCCCAGAAACACGCCATCAAAAGGGTGGTCTCGGTCAAAATTACGTTATTATTGCCACTTGATTTTAGAGTTATCCATCTTCATCCGTTTGAATAAGTGTTTCTGGGGGCAATTATTCGTACACATCTCGAGAAATAACAAACTTCAAAAATCAATATCTGATCACTCTGAGCTTTGATGGACGAGTTCCTCAACTAAAATAAAATAAGTTTTACCCCTGAACTTGAAGCCAAAGAAATAGTAATTTAGGGGCGTTTAATCGGACTGAGTACCTTTAACATTTACATGTGTGGTAGATGGGAACGAGTCATTTTGGGGTCATTCGGCCAAAAAAAATGGCCACTGACGGCCATCTTCGATTTCAAAATGCTCATTAGCCGTAGCCGTACTGTATGTCTGATCATCATGAAATTTGTCATGGCTGTTAAATATTGAAATGTAGATGGGAAGTTGGGAACAAGTCATTCTGGGATCATTCGGCCAAAAAACATGGCTGCCATCAACCATCTTGAATTTTACTCTTTGCATGACTAAATCCTTTGGCACAGTATGTAACTGGCTACAGGTCAGACCTTTGGTCGGATAAATTATAATCATGAAAATTGTCATGAATGTTCACATTGACATACATGTACATGTACGGTAGAAAGGAAACAAGTCATTTTGGGGTCATTCGGCCATAAAACATGGCAGCTGGCAGCCATCTTGGATTTCAAAATTCAATTCATTAGCATGGGCCACAAGCTTCATTATGTACATGTAACTACTTTAATACAATGTAATTAAATTTTAAATTTCACTAGTCAGAGCTGTATTCTGTACATATACCTGTAAGTAGCTTGTTTGGTTACATGTACAAAATTGTACATGTACATGTACCTGATACAATTCAGTTGGCAATTTCTCTCTGCGGAGTGTACTTTTCAGGGTTTGTAACTGAATTTGAGCACTGTGGCCAAACGTCATCTGCACTGCGGCTGAACCACAACTACCGTACTCTAGGGTTAACATACAAATGTACCAGTATCAGTATACATGTATATCGTGTATTTTTTTATTTAAGACAAATACATGTAATGTTTGGAAAGATGTCTTTAATTGAGTTACTGGATATGAAATTGGGGTTTTTATCATCAAAACACGTCAGTGGTAGAGTATCCCTGTCAGACCCATGTTTTTTTTTTAATTCTCGAGAAATGTCTTCAGTGAAAGTTTTACTGAATGAAACTTAAATTTACCCTGAAATTCCAAATGCACTCGACAAAGATTGTGTTTTTCTCGAGAACTGATATCTGAATTTTCTCCGAACTCCTGCCACAGCATACTGTAAATAGGCATTGTCTATCATACCGTATACATCTTCCATTGGTTGGTATAACTTCTAAATTGACTACATGTCCTTTTAACCAATTAGACTAGCCCTGGTGTGGAAAGCTCTTAAATGTTATAGCCCGATGTGCTGTTTACCGACGCCTGCACCAGGGTTTACTGCCCGCAGTTGGTATTCTAGGATGACCAGCATGTTAATTTTGTGAGGTAAACAGAATCGTCGTATATGGGCAGCGCAAAAGGAGGCGGGTGGCGGAGCGCATTATACATGTACAGTAGGCCCCTGTGGTTTTTAGAAATGTGTTTACTGTTGTAATTGTGACATTTCTGTTCGAAATTTTGCTTTTAATTGCTTTAAATCCTGGATACATCTCGGTTTTGAAGTGGTAACCTCAACACGGTGTTGGTGGTTAACGCAGTATTTATCAGGGTGACACCACTTTGCAGGTGATCAATTACTTTAAGGAGAGCTGTGAGTGCTCTCGCTGTGTTTTTCTCATGGTAAGGACTGACCGTTCAGTACATTTTCAAACTTTTTTCTCGGGTTTATGCACACACGAGCACAGCAAGCGTTGAGTAAATCCACTAGCTATCTAATGGTAGTTGTACATGTACATGTAGATAATAAATCCCCCATGTGCATCACATAGATACTAGTACATGTATGCTATATAGATACCCGGTGCATCATTACTCATCACCTTGTTGGGGGGTGTATATTCCCAGGTACATCTTTACTCATCACTCAATAAATAAAAAAAATTGAGAGTGACCCTTTAACTCTTCAGCCAATATAGAATTTCATGCAATTTTAAAGTAATGCCATAGAAGAGAAACGTCAATTTTGAACAGGACACTTTTTTGGCTGTGCACTGGTTTGCTCAATCCCAAAGTTTCCACAATGACCAGGAGGGGGATCTGGGGAAAAATGCACATACATGTACCGGTATAGGGCCCAAAAAAAAAAATTCCGACCCCGAGGGACCCACCACCCCATTTGTGCAAAAAAACTTTGTGTGCATGACCAAAGATCTCTTTAGTCTTATCCACTGGGGTGGGGGAGGGGAATTGTTTTTGGTTAGGTATACCGGTATACACATACATGTAAATGTAGATATGGTATATGGTTATTATACCCCCCCCCCATATTAGTCGGTGGGTATATAGTTGACGTCTCTAGACATCCTTCCGTCTGTACAACCATTTTCCAGTATAACCACTGTGTAGGAACTGTTACATCGGAAATCGTTCTATCGCCGGTTTGTGATGGTTCTTGACTGATTTGTGACGGTTCTTGATGATCGAAACTATACATTTTCACGACTTTTTGACAGTTAAAACGCAATTTTGAGGCATCTATGTGATAATTCGATTAGTTATTTGCAATCCCATCACAACCTGTGGCAACAATGAGCGTGTTAATAACGAAACTGTCATTGCGCGAGTCATAACAACAACAAAAACCGCGAATTTGGATAATTGTTTGGGTTCTCTCCTGATCGAGTCGGTTCTCTCCACATTTAATCGTTCAATACGGGTAAAACTATGGCTAATATTTGCCGTGGTACATGGTTCAAACTGCCAATTTTGTGAAAGTATACAAAGATAAACACAACAAACTATGCATCAAGTTGAAATTTTCACCACTTGTTATTAATTTCGACGAATTACACTGCCTTTCTGTGCTTATCCAATAAGCTGTGTTACGCCTATCAAATTCACAAAGTCTTCAGCTTGTTTGAAAAATAACGCGTTTTGCAGGCCCAACATTTCCATGAGTCAATAGCCGGTTAACAATAGTGAAATTTCATAGCGCTGGACTTCGGAAAGCGTGAGCGAAGACGGGATATATAGAGTTATCTGTCTTCTTTTTTATCTATCTATACTATATATTTTGAGAACTCCGTATATATATATATGTATATATGTGTGTGTGTGGGTACTTCGTTTTGGAGAAGCTCAGAGCACCCGTTCTCCAATCTCAGTCACAAAAAACGGCACTGCGGTGGTTAATCAAGTGATAATTTAATGAGCGTTTGTTTTTGACGCATCGCTATAAAGAGCGTCTGTTTACCAGTCAACGTTATTAGCATCTGCAGAGAGATATACGGGAACAATACTTTTGAGTGGTTACCTATGCGGAGAGATTTATTGGATGCCATAGTACTCTTACAACATCATTGTTATAGTATGTATGATACTTAGGTCAGGGCTGGGGGGGGGGGGTAGTTAGTGTGGATATAGGCATATTGCTTCTCAGAAATCCCGGTTACAAACCAACACTCACAATTTCGTCTTTTGCATCAGATACCAACACCTCGACCGATCGGGACGAAACTTGGTACGTGAGTGTAGTTTGACCAGGTGGTCGTCGTTGTCGTATTAGCGAGCCCGTGTGACGCCCGTGCAGCGCATGCGCAGACGAGATCTCGGAAACGGGTGGAGCTACCGACTTGAAATTTGGTATGTGAATGTATCTTGCCCCGGATACGAATTTTATCGGGTCGCCGAGCCCGTGCGACGCCAGCTTCGCGCATGCGCAGACCAGATCTCGGAAACGGGTGGAGCTATCGACTTGAAATTTGGTTTTTGAATAGCCCGGACAACGTCGGGCTGGGTAGAGCTATCGACTTGAAATTTGGTTTTTGAATAGCCCGGACAACGTCGGGCTCATCGGCTTAAAATTTGGTTTTTGAATAGCCCGGACAACGTCGGACCCATCGGCTAGTCTATTATATATTTTGGAACTTCTGTCTGTATGTAAGTATTTGTGTTTAGACTCGAAAAACTGCTCGACCGATCCGACTCAAATTTGGTGTGTAGGCATACTTTGATCCGGGGAACAATATGAGCGGGTCCAATTTCACGCGCGACCATGTTCTTGACCTTGACCTCGCTCAAATACGCTCGTATAGGCATGTTTCTGGACCTTGACCGATCCGACTCAAATTTGGTATAATGTTGGCCTACTTTTATCCCGGGAACAATATGGGTGGGTCCAATTTCACGTGCGACCGTGTCCTTGACCTTGACCTCGCTCAAATACGCTCATATAGGCATGTTTCTGGACCTCGACCGATCCCACTCAAATTTGGTAGCTGGTTCTACTTTGATCACGGGAACAATATGGGCGGGTACAATTACACTTGCGACCGTGTCCTTGAGCTTGACCTCGCTCATATAGGCATGTTTCTGGACCTCGACCGATCCGACTCAAATTTGGTATAATGTTGGCCTACTTTGATCCCGGGAACAATATGGGATATGGGTTGGTTTAATTTTTATATTTAGGCGTCTAGTATCTAGTGTGTGTAAGTTATACAATCTCGTTAAGTGTTTTTGGCATTCACATGGCAATATGGGCCAGGGGGCTGCAGCACCCACCCCCCCCCCCCCCCCCCACCCCTCTGAATGATTTGCAAGCATAAAATTTGGGCAATTTTTGGGAGAATGGAACTTTCTGGCAAATCACATGGTGCTTCGGGTGAATTTCTACATCTACACGTGTACATGTATACCTTCACATTATTTGTAATGTATTATGCACCGTATATTCAATAATAATAATGGGCCCAATTTATGCGGTTACATGTACCAAATTTATTTGTTACAGAGTGGCTATTTTATCTCAGGCATGGAATGGCTTGCTATTATATTATCTTATACCAGGCCACCATTCGTCACTGCGTGTTGAAATTTCAATAATATTTCAAAGTCTAAATTAAATCATGATATGTACATGTATATTAGATCATATCTTCAGCAAAATACATGTAGCGTTACCTATCATATCGTAGCCGAAGTGTGCATGTAATATTCAGTTCATGCAATGAATCATGAGTATAACCTGGTTGACATACTACTGTGTGGCGAGTCATACTCGTCTTCGAGCTATTGAGGCCATGTATGCATGGTGCTATGAACGGTTTGTATTGTGAATGGGTAAAATTATCTGTTCGTAAACCCTCATAGTAGACAATTTTATACCAGGTTCTATTCAGTTTTCAGAAATAGCTCGCAATGTACACATTTGGCCAAAGGTGGTAGCGGGAAATTTGGTTTAAATAACCATCAGTGGCAGTGCTCTTGTTTTGTCCATCACTCTCTCTGGATCACTTTATGTTTTACTTTTACAAACATTTCAGAGTTAATAAATGGCTGATATATAGGCTCCTGATTCATATTGTTATTCTGATGAATCTTCCAAAATGAGGACTTATTCCACACTGGACTTAAATAATTATAGTTGTATTAAATGATATTTCTAAGTCATGTGAATAAACCCCATGTTATGTAGAAAAACAGTTTGTGAAGAGTATGCGGTAAGCAAAACACTAATCGCCGCGGATACCTTATGCATTAAGTGAACTTTGGTTAGAAATTCCACCAAATTGTTTATAACATAATAGTATAGCGCTAACTACATGTACATGTAATTTTAACCCTCACCTTTCAAGATTTCGGTGTTAAATGGGTCACTGTGAATCACTATCCTGAAACATTTCCACGGTGTTGAGTGTTGTGCTTATCGCTCATTCTTTACATGCTGCATAATGTACATGTATGCATTGTATAAACAAACATTCGACTGACACAATGTGTGTTTCGAGGATATGGCATTCATACTATCATACCGGTAGTACATATACCATTACTATATTCTTTACAACATGTTATAATTTCTTCACTTGTATTTCTAAATTATAACCTATAACGAAGGCCAACCATGCATTTAACCAGCAAGGTCTAAATGACATGTTTTCAGTAACAGGGCATGGCAGACTTTTAATTTGTATATACCGGTATACATGTATGTCCATGAACTACATGTATAAACATCTACATGTATACAGTGCCATTGATACC
>CP136068.1:113983090-114055408 GCA_032622095.1 Siphonodentalium dalli | reverse complement strand
CAAAAGAGGATAGGGCATCAAGTGATGATTCATTATTCTTTTATTGGTATATGTCAATTTCTCTATGTATAACAGTGTTTTTCATGTTACAGGACAAGGCATGAATCAAACTCCCAATGTGGATACTGTTCATAACCAGATAGATGATGAGGCACGAACCATTGATAACAGCAACATTTTCAGGTATTGTCCAATATATAATATACTAGCTGGTGGACCCGACTTCGTCCGGGCTGTTTCCCCTCTGCTTTTTGGTGAATTGCACGATTTGACCTTGAATTGACAATTTTGAAGGTCAAGGTCAGGTCGGGGTCACAATTTGAGCCGTCGAAAACACTCCCTGGACAAAAGTACCCCTATGTATCAAATTTCATCGAAATCCATCTGTTTTACCCGGTTTGACCTTGAATTGATCTTTTTGAAAGTCAAGGTCAGGTCGGGTAATGATTGGACCCATCCAAAAGACTCCCCGGACAAAAGTACCTCTAGGTATCAAATTTCGTCGAAATCTGTCCCGTTTTACCCGATTTGACCTTGAATTTACCTTTTTGAAGGTCAAGGTCAGGTCGGGGTCACGATTTGACCCGTCCAAAATACTCCCTGGACAAAATTACCTCTAGGTATCAAATTTCGTCAAAATCCGTCTGGCAGTTTTCCCGGCCATAGATAACACACACACACAGACAGACAAGTCCCAAAAATATATATTAGATTCCTTTTTGTGATAGCTGAACTTCCTGCCACACATTTGGATTTATAGTTAGTCAGTGGTATTTTATTTTCCACCATCACTATCAAAATTGTAATGTAACAGCTACAGTAACACTGCAACACTCTTTCCACATTCCGCACCCTGACCCAAAATGGCCTGACGCCACCTAGAGGGGTCCAAATAGGAGACCCAAGCCATTTCTCTGTCTTTTATATGATTTAGATCAAACAAGGGTAAGAAGGGTGTAGTTTGGTCCCACCCCAAGAGACCATTTTCATACACTCACATTGATTAAAACTTGTCAAATAGGGGAGCGCATGTCATTTCTTGGTCAAACTATAATAATAATAATGATGCATATCATTTATATAGCGCTTAATCCCTGGTGTAGCTCTAAGCGCTTACATTATTACCCCAGCTGTTTTTTATGAGTAATGCCGAGTCTTGTGCCTGCTGCCATTTTACAGGCGCTTCACTAGAGCGGCTTACGGATACCCAACAACCAGGTACCTATTTCTCGTCTAGGTACGACGAAGCGAGCACAGTGCAAGTGACCTTGCCCAAGGGTCAGAACCTGGCGCGAGATTTGAAACAGCGTGTGGCTATATATAGCACACACACCGCTCAATTGCATTAACACCATTACAAGTCCGACACTCTACCCACTGGGCTACCACATCCAACTATGGTAAAAGATGGTGTTGTATGGTGACCTGAAAGATACCCTTTCCACACACATAACCATGATCTAGAGGGACTATAGGACCCCTCAATATAACATCCTTGGTTTGACCTGACCCTGGTCCGATTAAAACAGTGTACTCTGCTTTACTGGGAAACACCCTTCTTAACAGCTAATGGTAGTCTATATTTCATCACAGTCCTTACTGACTGAGTCGCCTACATATAATTTTATAAACTTATAAACAAATGTTTTTATTTCACTTTGCCCAATATTTAACATTGCATCTGGAAGCAAATTAAACGATAATATAAGTGGATTTACCATTATCTTGAAATTTCAGTTTGAGTATTTTGTTTTTAAATAAATTTGTTTCAGCTCTATTTTGAGTTTAATTGTGCAATTGAGTTATTAATGCATCATCTATAAATAGGCAGCAATAATACAAGCCCGTTTTCTTTTCACTTGATGATATTTTGGATGGCGCTAGCAATTTGTATCCCACCTGGAACTTTCAATTAAAATGAACAAAATATCATTACAGTAGTCTTGATTCATAGGTCAATTATATGGTGGTCGTGATTATTTCCCATATACCCATTATGTAAATAACATACACTTGTCATTAGACGTTTAAACTGTTTGATACACAAAACAATATGCTGCCCAAAGAGCAGAACAGAAATAAATCTCCTGTATAGAACCGTAACAGCTGTCATTGGCTTGAAATAGAACCGTAACCCACGCCAATTGTGATTATGAGGCTACTGATCCAAATTATCAAAAACTATCAGGATATTTTCTCAGATATTTTCTGAAAGAATAACACAGGTATACTTTGTTCTTATTGTTCATCTTCAGAATGCACTCCACATTTGATATGCCATCAAAAATAAAGGAATTACATGTTAATACATAGCTTGATTTTCATTGATTACATGATATTTACACTTTAACTTGATAATTCCTAGTTAATTGTGATCTAGAGTTCAGGTTTCGACACATTTAAAGGCATTTCTGCAACCTATGTTCATTCAGGAAATGGGTTCAAGATATCTATAATATTGTGCATGATTTTTTCACAAAACCGGCAATGAAATGATTTCCAATGTAACAGTTTCTACACAGTGCCCTACAGTGAAGATATGTATATATAACATAATATCAGGCTAACATATGACATTATGAATCTGTTTAATCTTCTTTTAGTTGCATTGATGATGAGGAGAGTGCAAATGAAGAGAAGTTAGATAAGCGAGATGAATCAATTGGTGAGTTCTACAGATTATTATTGCCTAACATTGGGATATTATATAAAAATTGGTTCAATTTGCTCAGAGAATAGTTCATTTTAATCTAAAGTTGCAACTTTATTCAATGATTTAAATGATGCTGAGATGACAAATTTTTCTACTCATTGATATATATTAGTTTCTCACAGCTGGAAATGCCAAAATCATCAGAGTCTTCTAAGCTTTACATGCAGTTGAATTTGAAAGGAGATACTTCATAAGTCAGAAATAGTTTTCAAGTAATAAAAAAACATTTCTAAAATTAAATTCAATTGAACTTGACTTGAATCCTTATTAAAATTTGCATCCACAGCATGATCGACATGTGATGCTCATGGGTATAATTGCATTTGTCCTTGAGCTGCTATACCAGGAAACTGCAGTAATGTTTAAAGAAATCATTATAATATAAAAAATAAAAGGAAATAAATTAATAATTATATGTTTTGGCTAATATATGGATATCAATTATGCTGAAAACTTTTTGCTCCACCTCAAATAATCACCAGAAACATTTCGTTTATAATGTGATATGTTTTTCCAGTCACTACCCAGAAACAGCAGTTTGGTGTGCAAATGTCCTTAACAAGAAAAAATGTGGCAAATGCTTTCTTTAATGGTGAAATCACTAATGAGATCCGAGACAGTGGTTTGAGTCTGCAGAATGATAATACAGCCAGTAGAGAAGACTTAATGAGGCAGATTGATGGCATTCGAAGAAGAGACCTATACAGCCATACATGCTCGCCATTGTGCCATGCAAAAGGTGAGAAATATTCTTCAGTATTCACTCAAAGATGTCCAATGCTTACCGGCTTCCCAACAGAGCTTGGTTTAGTGATTTAAAATTATTAACCAATCTGATTAAAGATACTTAAAACAGCTTCTTTGTTCTACCTTGATCTTCTATTTCTTGGAATGGGCACTTTATACCATGCTTTGATCCGCATGTCAACATTCGTAAACTAGAACATTCATACATTATTAAAAAAATTGACATTTTTAATGTAGAACGTCTGTGTCCCCAAATGTTCCATACAATGAACTCCCCAACAAGGCCTCTAATCAAGCAATAGTTCTGCGACATCTGCCCCAACATATTTCAGTTACTTGTGTCAAGAGGGGTGCTAATAATTTGCATATTAAAATTTTATGTCTGCAGAAATATCGTGACAATATGAGAGTCAAACTTATTAATATGCATGCATGACCAAAATACAGATTCAATTTCGTCGACAGTAGTTCAAATGAGGATTAGATAACAAGCCATGAGCCTATGGCTTTTATAAAAATCCTTTCCTCCAGAAAAGTTTACCCCGAGTGTCAATACAGACAGCTACAGGGTAAAGAGGACGGGAATTTGAATATTGTTCTGTGTTTTCAAATAAATGTTGGGAAGTTAGTTAAGCGTGTGAAGGGATCAGAAAGATGGAGGAGTGATAGAAGGGAGAAGACTATGAAATACACAAGAAGGATAGTAAAGTAGGTAGAAAAGAAGTGTGATAAATGCTGTATGTCATAATCTAAGTCTTACATTATGGCGTTAAATCATGGTGTATTGTCCAATATAGAAACAGAATTAGACCCCAAATAGTAAATACCTCTCAGCACCCAGGAGAGATGATGCATGAAGATAAGTATATATTAGGATCACTGTTATACTTGTAGCGGTATCAATATAATCTAAATGCAATTTAGTACATGAAAGTACAATCAGTATTAAGTCCATTAATATGCCAAGGTCAGCACGGTTGAGCATGCACTCCGTGGGCAGACAGACGGATATGCCCGAACACAATGTGCAGAAACGCGACTTACATATTTATACATATAAGTTATGCACCTCATGTTCACATACACGACCTCCCGTGCACGGAGCTCACACATTATCGAAACGTCAACTTTGGATAATAAACAGTTGTACAGCTTAAAATATTATAGAATTTGTTTCATCGGTCATCTTATTAGACCCATATAATAGGACATCAATGTTCACATGTGCTCCCGAAAATGGCAGACTGGCTATCATATCAGCTCTAATTTGACTACATTGGGGACATTGCAAAAGTCTCATTCTTGTGTGATATACTAAATTAGTATATATTCTAGTGCCCGTGGTCATGAGCACATTCTTATTTCTATATAAGAAATGGAATGGTCATATGCTTCTCTTTTTCGTCACAGAATGTGCGAGGGAACACTTTATTTCACTAAAACACTATATACTAACTGAAACATACTCAATTCGGGAGCATTTATTCAGCGACGAAGGGGCCTTGCAACATATTTTGATCTTAAACGAATCCCTTGGAAGCCTGCATTCAGCATGCAGCCTCCTTGGAAAATTCCAACTGCACCCCCCCCCCCCCCCCCCACCTTGAAACAGATTCGGACCAAACACAAGTTTGGCATAATTCCATTTGCACCTCAGTGCTCTCAGGCCTAATATCCTATATATTCATAAACCATGGTTCTAAATTCCCGGTATGAGATATTTTAACCTAAAAAATTGCATAAATCCTAACATCTAGTGGTCTAACTGCAGACAAATGCACACGGCTACAGGCTAGAGACCAGGACACACCACCGGGCTGACCATGGTTGTTCCACCCGGTGTGAGAAAATTTTGAAAACTATACAAGAAAATCGCATATCCTATATCATCTAGACTTGCCTCAACTGAAGTTTTCCTATAGTGTTGGAAATTTCAAACCTAATACTCCCCCTCAGGTTGGGAAATTCTCCAACTGATGACCATTTCAGTCCACAAGTTTGACCAAATGTAGTAAAATATTGTTTTGTTAAACTAATTAGCAGTTTTTTATTGGCCACAAGGACAATGACACACCGGGCCGACCATGGTTCGGCCCGGGCGAAAATTTTGAAATCTGAACAAGAAACTCGCAAAATCCTACTATCTAGACTAGCATCAAGCCTTCCTAGAGTTGGAAATTTCAAACCTGACATCCCCACTTAGGTTGGAAAATTTTCAACTGATGACAATTCCAATGCTGACCAAATGTATGACAATATTATTTTCTTAAATTAACTAGCAGTTGTTGACTG
Organism: Siphonodentalium dalli; assembly: GCA_032622095.1. Classification (NCBI taxonomy): domain Eukaryota; kingdom Metazoa; phylum Mollusca; class Scaphopoda; order Gadilida; family Siphonodentaliidae; genus Siphonodentalium; species Siphonodentalium dalli. The sequence continues at coordinate 114,049,656 of CP136068.1, read as the reverse complement.
GCCACGGGGGAGGGACCAGGACACAAGCTTTCCAAGTGTTGGAAATTTCCAACCTGTCACCCCCCCCCCCCCCCCTAAGTTTGGAAAATTTCCCACTGATGACAATTTCATTCCAAAATTTTGACCAAAAATAGGAAAATATGCAAATATTGGTCCAAAAACAATTAATTCCCCCCAATAAATTGTTTGAAAATCAAACTACAAGAAACCCAAATCCCCCCATGTCGCCACGTCTCTGCGTGTTAGAGCAAGTAATTGGTTAATCGCTATATAAAACTGGTCATTATTATTATTATTACCGTATTACTTTATTTGAAATAAAATTGTATTTTCTCCCCCAACCCACATATATACATGTATATGCATGCACATACAGAATACAACAATCAATATATTTTACTGTATTACTATATACTAAACAGGCTCCATTCAGGAGCCTTTATTTAGCGATGTAGGGACCTGTCTGTGGCCCACTCTTAAACAGCGAGTGTTTCGCACACAATTTGATCTTTTAAACATTCTTTCATCAGATTTACACTCAACTGAAACATTAAAAGAGCATTAATTACCGTGGGCAGTACTGTTTACACTGTATAGTCACAGCTTGGGAATGTGGTTTTTCTAACCGAGTTACGGCAAATCTACTGAATGGTATCCCAACTGACGGGAGATTAGACTGTGTCCATTCGCCATCTTCCACACAACTTTCATAACAAAAACAGTATTCTTTACTTATGTTCACACCGAACTGGCAAATTAAAATACCATATTAGCACCCATTCCCAACGATGGTAGAGCATTCGAGTCTCGACTCTACACCCACTGCATGCACTTTCACGACAAAATCAACATTTGTTACTTCTATTCACACTCAAACTGAACTGACAAATTAATTTAGCACCTATTGCCAACAACGCTGTTACATGTAGAGCGTATGGAAATTTCGTCAATAGCATAGCAAGTTTGGGTTTGTGTACAACGTCACATGATGTCGTTTCAACAAACGTCATAAGAAATAGTGTCTACTTGAGTGCAAATACTGCATTTGGGGACCCTATTAAATCTCAGGTTTGCTTTGACCAATCGGAGTGAAATTTGGTGAGTCACCTTTAACGACACACTATAGGTCGTGTGGTACAAATTTGGGCCACATTGGGCGCATGATTGAAAAGTTATAAACGCGCCAACGCGTGACCGAGTTATACACACACAGATACACCCTCACACAGATACACCCTCACACAGATACACACACACATATACAGACGACGGGTTTTGTATATATAGATGCTACCCTATGTTCATCCCAAAACAAATATTACATTATGTTAGCATACATCAATGTTTATATTCGAACAAGGTTGTACCAATCGGTTTGTGTCGACGGCAAACTCCCACACAATTTCCACTCACACGAGCCATGTCAAAGGGCTTGGTGATGTCAGCCAAGGACTTTTTTCTAAAAAAAAGTTTGTAAACATCTCATTATTGGAATTGTTCATCTTTATAATTGTCATTTCTCCTTATATATATTATAAAACTGATTTAAGTCGGTTACTGGTAATTGATAATCTACCTCTTTCCAGGGTGTGAAAATTTAAGAATAATAGATGGCTGCTGGAAGCTTGCAATGCCTCACTGCATGCTTGCTGCACCAACCTTTATCGAAGGGTTTCCATCCCTCCAATTTCCAGATGTTTGTACTGCAGAACCAATGCCAGGTTCAGTATTCTGTCTTGAGCACCATAGACTCCTACAGAAGCACAAGATTCCAACAAAGAAACAGGATTTTCTTCGCCACATTGGATGCAAACGTAAGATTTTGTTCTATATACTTATCAGATCTTCATTGAGATAAAATATATGTACACTACTATCATTATAAAAATAGCCACTCTGTAATAATAATAATAATAATAATAATAATATGCCAAATATAATTGTTATAATCAATAACTATTTCAGGTGGTGTGTCAACTTTTATTTGGCTCATTGTAATTCAGACAAAATGGTGCAAGTCATTATGCATGTAATATATGAATGAAAGCCTACAATCTAATGTATATAGTGAGTTCATAGTGGTCCGCCTGTCACTCATGAAAGTCATACCTTATTTTTTTCAAGTCTCTGTTCCAAAACTCAGTACAGACCTAAGAACAGAAACACATTCCCTTGATATCAAATATTATATAAATATCACTTCTGATCCAACATTCAAATATAACTGTCTACACAGACCGAACTCACTAACTGTTTTTATATGGACACACCCCCTTCCATGGCATCTGATGCATGCATATTCTTCGGTCTTACTACTACTAGTATGTCTATTCCCTCACCTCTCTTTCTCTCTCTTTCCTGTTCTCCTCATTCTCAGACACCCACCAACTTTGGTCACTATTTTCAACAGTTGGAAATTTCATTACTGACACAACATTTGGTGGAAATTTTGTACCACATATAAGTTGATCTCATTGTTTGATTTTACAACCAGTAATTAGTTGGGAATTTGTTGATTTTAGACACCAATAGTAGCATATTGTTCATGTTTGGTTCAAATTTTGGTCTGACATGGCCATAAGTTGGAAATTTTTCAACCTTAGGTTGGTGTTAGGTTATCAGATTAGATTTCATTTATGTTTATGTACTTGTTATTGCTCTTTATCTACCATTTCCTATGAAATTCCCTGATACAATTGGCGATAACGAATTAGCGATAAAAACACCCGTATCGTTACTGCAGTTGCGACACAATGTGCTCATGACGTCGTTGACTCAGGTTCCAAAACATGAATCAACTGACGCCACATCACTTGGCTAGTTTTCGGCGCTATATGGCCATGAAAACTAGCCTCGTCGCGATACATGAATCGATACAAACACATTGTGTAAATGACACATATTTATCAGCTGTGTATATGAGCGTGGAACTAATACTAGTATTCATTTCTAGAGATGGTCTTTTTTAATTATAGCAAATCCAAAGACACTCAATGACATTGATAATGTTGATCGCCACACAACTGCACTTGCCAAGGAGCTGTCTCGACAAGACAAAAAGTTTGAAGCTGCTGGTGTCCCAGCTCTTTCATATCAAGGTTAGTAATCAGTGGTTGGTTATTATTGAAAAAACAATAAGTATCTGTTGGGTATAATAAATGGCTGATATTTTATATTAAAGTGGCTCAATTGCAGAATATTTTAGTTGAAGTATCCTGTTGAGTAGATATCAGGCACCTCCATATTGCCTTCTCAGCTATATAAAAACCTGATTTAGCCAGTGAACTCATTATTGAAGATTTTAACAATGTTGTAGGATGACTCCAAATTGTTGAAATGGGAGCTCTATTTAGTTCGTAAATGAAAGTGTCCATGAAACTGTAGCTCAACTAAGTAGTTAGTCCAAGTCTTCTCGTACTAAAACCAGCTAAGATATTGGGATGGAGATGCTGGTATTTAGTCCGAGATCGTCCGGTATGCTCTCTTATGACACGACTTAAGCGTTAGTGACCCGCTCAAATAAAACCACAATTATATGAAATAAAATATCACAATTGCGACAATAAACGGATATTTTCCGCAGAAGACATGCTATTTGATCTGAAACCCACATCAGTTGTGAATTGAAAGCGGTAATTTAATGCGAAAAGAGACATTTACCGCAATGTTTACAATTTTTTTTAAGTATGCGAACTCAGTTGACCTCGCGAACTGTGTTCGGCATTTTCCGTTGAAAATAATCCATAGATTTTGGACTAACAGCGCAAATTACGATGAATTCTCCATTGTAATCGTAATTATGTGTGTCAATAAATAAAAAATAAATAGATTAATTAAACATTGGAGATATAAATGTAATACATTAAATAAATTACGGGAATTACAACCCTCTCAAAGTTTAAAACAGTGTAAACACAACAAGCATTAGAATAAATAATATGCCTTATATGGTGCCACATTTGGTGGACTTCCGCGAAATTAAGATATATACTAAGCGAACAGGGCAATATACTGCTCTTGTTAAGCACACACAAAATCAAACAAAATTTGTATAAATTTTGAACCTTAAGTTTGAAAAGTCCCACTAAAACGGAAGAACTATATTTCGAAACTGTGTGATTCGGTTCTCCGATTATTTTATCAACACAAAAGTAAAAATGCACATCACACGCATGGCAAGTCAGACATAAGAGTTCTAATTTGCTCCAATTTTGACAAGTTGCTTGCAAAAATTGTCAACAAAACTACCGTTCTGATCCTCCATTATGTCATTAAGTTTTTAGTGCGGGAATTGTTCTCAAAGCACATAGGAAAATGGACTTTGGGGCGATCGGTTTTCGCCATTTTGTTTGGAAAACCCTGCGCTATATATAGAAACGGAAACTAGAATACCCAGCGGATTATGCCGAAGTTATTCAGACCACTTCGGCTTTCAGTTAAAACGTAAACAAACAGAGAAACAAAGCGATGTTTGTGGCAATCAACCGGAATATTCTATGTGTAATTTAACATTAAAGTTAGATTATTATACACCATTATGACCATAAGATGTCACCGTTTCCGATGTATATAGCATCACGTATTGATTTGCTAGGTTAATCGAGTAAAATACACCATAAATTCCCGCCACAGTTCCTGGGCGTAAGTCGTGTTATAAGAAGCCTATGCAGGCGGGCTTGGACTAAATCCAGCATCTCGCCATACCAATATCTTAGCTGGTTTAGTACGAGAAGACTTGGACTACTAAGTAGTTTGTCATGTAAAGATGTTTCTGATAAAAAAATCGTTCAAATTCATAGGTAATTCTGAACATGTTCCACAAACATTCCCATTAAATAAATCCGAGCAATATCTGCACACTAGTACCTGCATTTAATCCTGGACATTTGATTGCCCATGTTGTTGATTGACTACTGGGCTACGAGTCATTTCCGAGGAGACTCTTTTTCTGAACTCAATCATCAGAGCATCATCATATCATTAAAAGTGGTTTCAAATGTTGTAACTTGTTGATTTTTATAGTGCCACCATTTCTGCAATGAATCTGTACACTATCCACTATAATATGTTCTTCATGTACACTAAATTCAAAATAATGTTACAGCAACAGCAGTTTATGCAGAGAAGTTCCCTGCCAACTCGTGGGAAAAATCTGACATCATATGCAACAAGGACACAGGTCAAAAAGCCAGACTTCGTCAACGAGCTAGAGGGCATATGGTGGCTGTTACTGGAGGAGGTCATATTTTATACTTCGATCCACTATTTAAGTAAGTATTGTAGCTATTAATTGAAAACTGGTATAGTAAAACCTCTCCAAACCGAGCACCCATTGGACGGGCCCGAATCAAGAAATAAATATTTACAAATGAGTGTAGTTGTGGTGGTATTATAGTTGCAGTATGTAATAATTATGATCACGTTAATTGCTTTCGACCTTTAGGTATGAACAATGGCTGAACCATGAACTCTTGGCGGCAACACAATACCTCCATTTTTTTTTCCGCATTTAGAAGCTTTCTGGTGTGGTGAATGAAAAACCTGCAGTAATAAGCCGTAGTTGTTTGTAATAATTTGACGGATTAGTTGTTTGAACGGAGGCGGTGAATTCATGCAACTAATATATTTTATAGTATAATTCTATTTATGGCTAATAATATGATCTTGAGGGCGTTACCATTTCTGATGATGGTTTTCTTGGTTACAATTGGTAGAATAAGAGAGGATAGTGATGGGGCGTGAAGCGCCCGGTATGTTCAAAAAGATCGAGTGATCTTTTCCTTCACCCCAAATTGGTAGAATAAATGTTTATACTTCAAATTTAAACAATATTTGATAATAAACTGTTTTGATCATCTTGATGACAATTAGACAAACATCTGTTTGTGAGCTATGTGTTTGTTTAATCAAACATCAAGCTGCATCAATGGCTGTACTAATAATAAGCCACTGGGGGTAAAGGTGCTAATTAACCTGAGGGATTTTCAAGTTGACACAGATAGTTATGCTAACAGTTAGCAGCATGTAGAGCAAGGCCCATATGTTATCATAACTGTAACAGCATTTTAAGAAACATGACACCATAACTGTTTCAAAAATAGTACAATCTTCTAAACTAAATATAAACAATTGTGAAAACAATGTTCTAAACAATTCAGAATTTCTTTCTTATGTCAAAGTGTGGTACATGTACATACCATCTTAGCAGAGTTTATAATTAGAATATTGTGAGAACTCCAACTTAAAAATCGGAAGTCCTTTGACACCTATTATTCCAGACACATAGACCAGCAGGAATATAATACTTTTTAAATCAAATGTTCTGTCTATTTGGTATGTATGTTTAATGGCTTTTTAGTTTAACCCAATAATTTTAGTTAATGTGTATTCTATTGCTTTTTATAATAGTTTGTGTTTTAATAGGATTAGAAATAAATGTGTTCACAAAAGTAAGTCTTCATTGAACATTTCTATTGGCCACAATAAGTTTTGGGTCCTATTCATTCAATTTAGTGAATAAATTTGTTTTGAAAAAATAGTCCATATTTGCATTATATTAAACAATAAACTAAATGGAAAGAGCGCTTTGTAAATATTTCCGTTTGTGTATTGATTGTGGAAACAATCGTTTGTGTATCAATAATAATATTTTATCCATTTTTTCAGGTCAGAAGGACCTTCCCAGGTCTTCGTGTTTGTCCTTCGACTCATGATTTTGGAGTTTCAAAAGCTACCTCCTGACCACAGAGACGATGCTATTGAGAAATATGTGTTATGCTATGACAACATGTGTCATCTCAACAGTCTGAAAGCAGCAAAGCAAGATCTTCCCTTGCCAGAACCGTACAAATCAATGTGGACACGTATTAATAAAATTATTGACAGGCTACACCTTACAAACCACAAGGACAAAACATGCCGCGACCTGTACAACCCTGACAACATTCTCTCAGAAGGACAGAATACTATGGCAGCTGAACAGACATTTGCCTGGATGTCAAGGTTTAAGAAAATAGTTAATTCCATGAATCAGCCACACCATTTGTTTTTTCTCCATCGCAACATTCAGAGGAGGAACACCTACACCACACACTGCAGACAAAGAGGTATTGAACCGCTCCTACCTGGGATCAACTGTAAGCTGAACAAGTGAATAAACTGAATAAGTGAATTCGCATCAAGTTCAAGCTTCATGGCGGACTTAATTTTTTATGTTACGTGATAGATTGTGTTATGAGTTACCATGCTCAACTGCAACTTCAATATTGTAGAGATTTTATATCACATGAAAGTTAAGGCACAGTGAGGTCAAATATATATATATTTTTTTTATCTATATTTTCAGGCATATCCCTTGTTAACTAAATTTTTATCATCAGAACTCTTTTGAGAATCCATTACAATATTACTGCCATTTATATATCTACTGTCCTAAACTGAGAGTGATTTTGAGAATGTCATGGGTAAATTAAAGCTTAGATTCTATGGATTGTTGAAAAAATGGGTTTTTTTTATTCTGGTACAATATTTGGACCCTGCTTCTACAATGTCATGCCATAGTACACATACAACATGATAAGGGTGAGATAATGGTGAAGAAGACCGAACAACAAATGGAATTTATTTGTGCAGAATTATACATACTTTTCAAGAAATATTGGGGAAATAATAAAATATCCAATTTTCCTTGCACAAAATTTTGCCTGAGAACCTAGGAATCAAAATTTAGTGACTGAAACTTGCTAGTATTCCTTGTTTTTATAAGCGCATGTATTTTTATAACATTTGTTTTTCTATTGTCATTGTTATTAAGTTATAAATATAGAATCTAAAACATGATTTGACTATGTCTTATATCTCTTCTCAACACCAATGTCATTTTACCCCTACCTTCACGTCCATGGCTGGGTGTGATATTGTTATGTCCAGTTTCAAATTAGAGACAAATGCAGAATGATTTAGGACAAAATTATGTTTGTTTCCCCACTCACTATCAACCCAAGAAAAAGCCACATACTGAAAAAGAAGGCATGAAACTTGTATTGTTCACCCAGAAATTACAACTTTGGATTTCACAAAATTTGTGTATATTTTTTTAAGTTATCAGATTCTATGACAACTGAAAATACCATTGGTGTAAACAATAATATTTTTTTATTTTTTTTAAATCAAACATTAACATAGACACAATATACATGTAAAAATAGAGATTTTTGAAGAGGATTGGACAACAAGCAAAATGCTTTTTTAAAGTCCTCTCCTCGTGGAATAAATGTTACCTCAAGTGACAGAAATATCACTGGAGGTAAAGCAGACAGGATATATAATTTTGTTTGATTGGAATATTGTTTGGGATTGAGATACGGTAAAACATTGTAATACGGAAGTTATGGGTGAGAAAGAGAATGAAAAAGAGAGAGAGAGAGAGAGGGAGAGAGAGGGAGAGAGGTTTGACACAACATACATTTGATACAAAATAACACAATAAAACACAATAAACATCCGTTCAGTGGGGGAATCACTTGCACGAATGCGCAAGTGATTCCCCCACTGAACGGATGTTTATTGTGTTTTATTGTGTTATTTTGTATCAAATATATGTTGTCATTAAATACCATTAGATATTGGATTCTACAATGTCTGATATATGATGGGAATGAAATGAAATATATTTATAGATGACTTGCACAATCAAACTTTTTGCATTGGTATGGAATGGACAAACACAATTTTATTATTTTATTCATGACACTTATATATCTGTAAATGAGCCTATTTTCTTATATTTTTAATAACTAACTTTTTAAGTATTTGAAATTTTAAGAGGACTTGCAAATGTCTTTTTTATGTTCAATAAGCCATTTATAAAAATATTAACTGATAGTCTGTTCTCTCCTTTCCAATTCATTTTTTTATTACTTATTGCTAATAATTTGAAAAGTTGCATGTAATCAGCAACCTGAGGCTATTCCGGGCCTTTGTTGCCAGTTGGGTGTGAAAAATAATCAACTAGACATCCAATCAAAAGACCGAAGCCAGTGAACCCAGTGAACAGGGTCTCACCTGGTGGAGTTGCTCTGGCATATGGTCCAATCGGTGAACACTAATCAGAAAACAACCAATTAACTAAAGGTGTCATTGTTTTTGAGGATTTGCTCGCAGTGACCAATGGAAATGCATACTTGTTTGCTTATTAAAACAGCAAATACTATAAATGTACTACAGAAGTTGTCAGCATTCAGAACCATTTGTTTCCATTGTGTCTTGTCAGTGTTATTCTATCAGGATTATACAATATTTCTCAGCAAGTGAGTACATCTCTTTATTCCTAGTATCATTGTTTTATGATTTCACTAGTATTGTATTATAATTAAAAAAAGGAATTTTTTTAAAGTGATATAAAGTTCCTTAGGCCTTTATAATTTTTGACTAAACCAATTAATTGCTTGTCATTTTATCTGGAAATGAAATAAATTCATGGATAACATGGTCATAAACTAATTTTAATTATAATTACCATGTTGTTTGCATCGTTCATAGAGCACATGAGTGTATTTTCCACTCATCCATGGCTCAAATTCATTCATTTGTTGCATACATTCTCATAAAATGAGATAATGTACTGGAACAGGGTCTTTAATGCTGCACCAGAGCAGCTCCTATCATGGAAGGTTAACGACTAACTAATGTGATATTTGTAATGACTTGTGGAAAGGTACTTATTTTGGACAATATGACTTTTGTCATTTATTTCCGTTCAGAAAATTACTTTTGTCATTTTTTTCCGTTCAGGAGCCCTTTTCTTCCATATTTTACTTCCATATTATGTAGAAATTTATGAATGGGTTGTATCGATCAACTGCTGTTCATTATAATGTAATAATAATTCAAATTAACTTATATAGTATGTCATGTTTTCATTCACGTTATCAAAATTTAATTAATTCTTTGACTATTATAAAGACTATCTATGCTTTTGTCGTCCAAAAGTGGTATATAATAAAGAGCGTTCTCAATTGTGATCATGTCAATAGGCTTCTTTAACAATGAATAACAAATTCATGAATTTCTTATTTAAGGTATGTTGCTTGTTCAGCAAGGTTTTACATGGGGAAATATGAGCCGTGGTGTCTTCAATAAGAAGTCAAACTTCATCATGAAGATAGTTGCTACTGTGAGTCCTGCAGCATCAACTGCAAATGCTGGTTACGTCATAAAAGTTACCAGATCAAATGGTCAACAAGGGTAAGAATATAGAACTTGCACTCAATAGTTTGTATCAGATAAATGGCTGCACACATATTAAATATCTTCTCAAAGGCAAGGTATTAAAGTAATATGAAACACTCAGATCAGATATAAATGAAAAATAATCTTTGCTAAAAATACTAGCTATTTTTTATAGCCAAATTGACACTCATCATTCTTGTATATTAATGCAGTGACGCTTGCGATCTTTTCCTTAGTTTATCACCAATAGTTGCATCCCTTTACAAACTGACTTATACCATGTCAGCTCACAAACATCTGCATCTTGACAGGGTCAAAATCTTATACAATGCTGGCATTCTATTACAGTAATATTTATAAGTAATGAATTGCCTCACTCCTTATTTATTGATAATGAAAAATGTTCTGGGGTTTGACAACCTATAATGTTACGGTCTCTTCAGGATTTTAACATGGTGTCAATGTACAGTTTTTTGACTGCCATCATCAATGTTTCACTCAGTCCAACTAGTTTAACAATTCTTACATGTCTTTAACACATCTATTTCAGGTTTGCACACTTCAGAGCTGATGACGTTGTGAATGGTAACTCTCTAGCCCATGCAATTTCCTCAACATTCAACGGTAGTGGAACAAGCTTCAGATGCAAGCTTGGCAAAAGTGCTTACTACGACAAGATGACTGAGTTGCTCGACGAATTTGAAAGCTCAGACCTACCATCACACAAGACTCTTGTTACCGTCGCAGGTCTACAACCAGATTCAGATATAGTCTTCTTCAATCAAACTTTGATAACTGACTTGGATGGAAATAGAGTTAGTAACATTTGTTATATATAATAATGACTTGTACACATCAAATTGATCTTACTTGATCCATATGGTGTGTGGAATTTACCATATTTTGATTGTCTTGAATTTCGAACACATCATATCATGGTGCTTACTTAAATGTATATTTTGTTCTTTATATTTCTACAATGTCATATGAGCATTCTTGATTACTTCTTAATCAGTTTTAAATAGTTCCTGATGTATAAAATAATGAATAAGAATCGAAAATATCTGTACATAAATGGTTCTATTAATTTTGTATTTCTCTGGTATAACACATACAACCTTTCAAGAAAGTTTTACAGTCTATTAAGCTCGACTAATAGGTGACTATACATTTGTGTTGTGACTCTTGTTGCAATTTAAATTTTACGCCAAACTAAAACAAATGACTAGACACACTGATTAATATTTTTAACATATTTTGAAAATGCCCACCCCAACCCCATATTTTGAAAATGCCCACCCCAACCCCCCCCCCCCCCACCTATTTCGGGTATACCGCCACCAGCAACTGATTGTTCATCTTCAATATTATGTGAAAACAATGAGTAACTTTCCACTGTTATCCAAATGCAATAATATGGTCAGTGAACATCAGCCCAAGATATATAGTATGTCAGTATATTTATAAAGGTTTTATCTTCTTTTACTGTCCATATCAATGAGCTTGAATCAAAATGATTATAAATGATTTTCGTATTATAGATACCTGCTGAACAATGCGATTTCATCTGGTTGGATGGCTACCCTGGGTGTCCACCAGCCAACTTCGGGAGAGATATACAACTACCATTCTCCATGCATCCATTTCGTGAAATGATGATTGCAGCTGAGAAGTTTTTCGGGTGCAACTTCGCTCCATTCATTCTGGCAGTTGCAAGTCATGTTTTAGGTGAGTGCTAACCACTATTTTAGTTTACATAACTGACTTAGTCTTTCTCCATTTTGTGATAAATTAACTTTAGTAATGGTTACATTTGTCAGCTCAGCACAACAATGTGCTTGCATTTATCTGATTAACCGGCAAGCGGACATGCTTGATGTGGTCTGAAAAATACTTGCCATGGTCACAGAAGTGGAACAAACTCTCTTTATTACCAGCATATCATGTAATACTCATTTCTGTTCTGTGCCCTGAAAATGGGACCCAAATGTCATGTTTTTTAAATCAGATTTATTTTCCAAGTTATTGCATGTTTTGACATACTGTCGTTGCATTTTGTTTTCAATTGTTCAAAATGATTGCCTCATTTCCCAAAAATATGCTGAAAGTCTATTAATTAATGGTTTAACCAATTGTTTTCAGATCCCACTGTATTTAGATTAATTATACTCAACATTTACTATATTACCCTATGTTAAGAAATAAATAGATTTGGGGATATAGATAAGTTCAAGTGGAACAAGCAACATGAGCTTCTAGGAAAGAATTTTTTCTTCGGTTATTTTCTTAGAACTGGGGAAAGAACATTTAGAAAGCAATAATCACATGCAGCCCACAATATCATCGGACGGGTTCGAAAACCAGTTTTGTCCCATTTTTCTTACCCAAGTTATGCATCTTAGTTTAACAATTTATCATAAGCGCAATAACTTGACCAGATATCAAGTGATCTATAACTGATCAATAACACATATCAATTAGCAACAATTTTGGGGGACAATGTTGATGGCGACTTTTTATTATTTCATAAATAATTCCCAATAAATTTGTTTACCTCTGTGGAAACCAATGACATAAAAACAAACTATTTTAATTTAACAGCTTGTCGCTTTGACCTGATAATGGATCTGATACATCATTACAACATGCCACTACTGTATGGAAAAACAGAGACCGGAAAGTCAATGACAGCTTTCTGCTGTAATCGACTGGCAGGCTTGGAAGACAGAGACAAAAAGTTCTCACGGTAAGTGTAGATTAGGTAGATTTTTCTTCAAATATATAGAAACGTGTCTCACCTCAAGTGAATTACTGAACATAATTCTTGAATGTCAATGATTTCACATGAAATGACATAATTCACAAGTGACATTATCATTTTTAATTTTTATGTTAACCTATAAGATAAGATTGATTTAATCTAAGCCCAATTTTTCAATTTAATTTTGATTATGCATGCTCGAACTACATTCACAAATATTTGTTTCCTGAAAATAACTTTGACAATACAAGTTGAACTTTACATGAGAAAATATCTATTCAATGACTCGCCTTTAATACCACAGTCAGCTTAGATAACATATTGGATCATCAGTGAGCTGGACCATAATAGAACCATTTTACAGGAAAATGCTGTTTGAGGACAACTGTCTGAGATTGTATTTTATATCCACTTTTTCAATGTCTTCATACATTTCCGGGTCAATTATTTTTTTAACTGCGCACATATATTCACTACTATGCGAAACCTGTGAACCAGGGCTTGTATTCCTTCTTTTTTTTAATTAAAAATGTTAATATAATGAACCTTAATTTAGCCCAATTGAACTGTGATAGGCCCACTTCTAATTTTAATTTACTTGCAGCTGCACACTGGCCTTCCTCCAGGGTCGAGTAACCAAACAGACTGTACCACTGATCTGGGATAACCCTACAAAGCCAGAAGATGTGGGGCAACTGACAGTTGACTTGGGAAATGGTGGCAGTCGAGGAAAAAATGCTAACAGTTCACCACCACTGACAGGCTGCCTGGTGACTGCCAATTTTAATCTGAGTGAAAATCCAAGGTATAAAACCTAATAAATATATCTGATTTTTTAATAGGGATTGGTCAAGACATATTATCTAGTTATTTCGGTGTGTTAAACTAATAAATTAGTATGCCTATCCCTCGGGAAAATTTCAAACAAATTGCCCTTATCACATCATCTGAACTATATGCAATTTTGAATATTTACTTCTATATTTGGGACGCAACTATCTGCGAGAAGATAACAAAAACTGCTTTGCCATCGAGAGTCACTGTATTTAATTAATATATAAGAATGACTGTATCTGTTGTTAATTTGAATATAATTACTTAACAATTTTCTCCATTTCTATGGGATCACCCTACCGGAGTGTTTCACATCACTTTAAGGAATTGGCCTTTCAGTCCAATCAAGAATCCCTGCGTTAGTCCCCCCAAACACTCTCACTCATTCTGTATTTGAAATAATGGCCTAACCCAGGCTTCGCATAGTATATTTAGAGGATATTACTTGGTTGGTTTGATATTAGGCCCGATGTCAGTCTGAGGTAACCTCATTAATATTCACCTTTGTGAATTCACATTACTTTACTTCCAGATTCGCCAGTAGAATTATGCTACTAGTGTATGAGAGAAGCACACAATCTCGAGAGGGGGATGACAGAACAATGCTGCAATTGGCGTCAAAGGCATCAGCCTCCCTACCACTAATGATGGGCGTTATCAACCAACTGACCCTCCAAGACATAAAAGAACAAGAACTGATTGTTGAGTCACGTGTGCCACTCAAGAGCAAGCGCATCCTGGAGGGGTTGTCAATCACAGTTGCATGTGCCAAAAAGGTGGGTTGTTTTTCAGAATAGGCCTTCTTGTTTCCCTTGTTGCCACCAGAAAATAATTCATTCCATATATTATTGTTTATAAGAAATATAGTGAACAAATTAGTTCTTATTTCCGTTTTTATACGCCCTTTTTGAAAAAAGGTCGTATTATGTTATCAGTCTGTCCGTCCGTCTGTTAACATTTTTGGTTTCCGATCGATAACTCCAGTTTGGATTATTTTATCTGAATGTAAGTTGGTATGTGTATTTCCCAGCTAAAGATACAGGCCAAGTTCGAATATGGGTTATGTCCAATTATTTTTACATGAGTTACGGCCCTTTTACCGCCTGTTAACATTTTTTGGTTTCCGACCGATAACTCCAGTTTGGATTATTTGATCTGAACCAAAGTTGGTATGTGTATTTCTCAGCTAAAGATACAGGCCAAGTTCGAATATGGGTTCCGTCCAATTTTTTTTACATGAGTTACAGCCCTTTTTCGACTTAGAATTTGACCGTCTGTTAATATTTTTGGTTTCCGACCGATAACTCCAGTTTGGATTATTTTATCTAAACCAAAGTTGGTATGTGTATTTCCCAGCTAAAGATACAGGCCAAGTTCAAATATGGGTTCTGTCCAATTATTTTTACATGAGTTACGGCCCTTTTTCAACTTAGAATTTGACCAATTTCATAACATTTTGGTTTCCGACCGATAACTCCAGTTTTTATTATTTGAGCTGAACCAAAGCTGGTATGTGTATTTTGAATATAGGTTCTGTCTAATTATTTTTACATGAGTTATGGCCATTTTTCGACTTAGAATTTGACCACATTTTGGCATTGAAATTAGGGGTATATCAGATTTTCTTTAAATGTAAGCTCAAAGTATTATCTTATTTTGCGATAGTACAATTCGAAATGGCTAAAGGGCGTATTTTGCCACGCCCTAGCGATGCTCTTGTTCTTTCATGCCCTCAATGTAGAA
Organism: Siphonodentalium dalli; assembly: GCA_032622095.1. Taxonomy (NCBI): domain Eukaryota; kingdom Metazoa; phylum Mollusca; class Scaphopoda; order Gadilida; family Siphonodentaliidae; genus Siphonodentalium; species Siphonodentalium dalli. The sequence continues at coordinate 114,034,088 of CP136068.1, read as the reverse complement.
TCATAAGAATTTTAGCAGCATGATTTAGCATAGTTTTAGTTACTGATGCTCCATTTGCTACTCAAAATATTCCTAAATGGTGCTACTTTGCTACTATCAAATTTTTTTTTATTCCAGATTCTACAAGCAGCTAACCTGGATATGGCAACAACAATAGATAACTACCTAACATCAGTATTGGCACCATACCATCAACAGCCAACAGTAACACTCAATCCCGCAACTGTTGCTGTGACAAAACGTTTCCTTGAGGTGATGGATGAGCGTCCTGATGATGTAAGTAATAAAGAGCAATATTTCACATTTTTAGAAGCTTGATGACTCAAAGACTGAGCATTGAGCAACAACTCAATGACTATAGATTGGAACCATTTTGACATATCTAATTATCTTATTAATTCAGTGATAGTGATTAATTTTGCACAAGTGTTAAGAAAATATATTTCTTTCTAACTTGTTAGGAAACAGAAGACTAAATAAACTAAATTATTAATCCAACTCTGCAGTAATTCAGTGTATTCCAACCATAAATAAGATTCCATCAAAATTTAGAACTATTCAAGATTCCGTAATTTTTTAACTAGCATTCTTTTCATTTTTCAGGTTTCCCAATGTCTACGAGAAGTGGACACTGGACTGGCTGTCAAGATTTCGGCCATATCATCAGTCGTCGACATGCCAGAGGCAACCATCAAGAAAGCCATTGAATTTGGCAAAATCTGTAATAGATACCAGACACGGTTTGCGAGAGGGCCCAGCGACCGCTGTGTCCTCATACCCATGAGATTCGTCACTGCTGCCCGACTAGGTAAGATTAATTGTCAACACCCAAGTTGAGAATCCGTCACTCTCGTTCTATCTTCATGACACAAGAATACACACTTCTGAACTGCATAAATTTATTTCTGACTCACATTTTACTATTTTAAATTTATAGATAAATTATATTTATTTGCACATTTTGCTCCTTGTCATTGACAGCTGTCTTTGTAAGTTTGTTGGTATTGTCTAGACTTGAATATTAGACATAGTTACTATCATCAAATTTCTTCATATGTTCTCAATGAGATTACAGTGTTTGGTTGGTGAGTTTTATCAAGAAATCCAATAAATTGGCTTCCTTTAGATAATAGTGTTATTGAAATGCTTACTTGACTTGCATCATTTTATTTTACTATTTGTGTTTTCAGAAATGGAACAGGAAGAGGAAGAGTCTGACCTGAACAGAATGAATACAAGTGAGTAATTATTTATAATATTATTTATTTATCAATATTTTGTCAATGCCAATAATGCAAGGCGAGCCATGTTTTTGCGACAGATTTTCTCATCTTACACGAACACCGCTCCCAGAACGCAGTTTTTGCATAATGAGCCATATATATTTTTTGGTTTTTATAAATGTTAATGGCAAAGCAATCATGACATGCCAAAAATACAGCATAATTCTGTCTTTTCATAATTTGAACTGAAGCCATGACTTTACAGCTATGTTTGTTGATGGGATATCAGATGTAAACATAGTAAAACATAACTGATATAGTAAAACATAGTTGTTTCTTTTTTTCAGATGATGCCACAGACATTACTCCTGAAGAGAGCAGAGTTATCAGTGACATTATCACTCAAGAAGAGCGCAGAATGAACGAGACAGAATCCAGTAAGTTTTTTTCTTACATCAATATTAATATGGTTGCAAGAAAGAATTATTTTAGTTGTTGGCTATTTTTTCATCCAGAAAATCTAATGCATTCAAATGCTTTTAGTTTAAATAATTCCATGTCTACATGTCGGGCACAAAGGTTAATAATTATCAAAACAAGCAAGAATGACAGTTCACTGCTTTGATGCCTTTATGGAGATTGATTGGATAGATAAATATAGTAAAGAGAGAAACATGATTTTTTATGTCTAGTTCAGAATGTGTGTACGGTACATGTATGTAAATGATAATTTGTATTTTCAGACAACTCAAGGGGCACAGATTCCAGTTCTGAAGCAAGCAGTGCATCCTCCACAGCGAGTAGTTCTGCAGATGAAACCAGTGAGTGTTTTTCATTATTCGTTATGAATACCAGTTTTGCATCTCTGTCTGTCCTCCCTTAATATGTGCTACAATGCTGGTGATTTTATTACATAAATCTAGCATATTTCAGCATATGAGGACCAATGTTATACTATAAATTGTATAGTATTCATCTTTTTTAAAACATGCTGAGCTGTAAGAAGCAAAGCCTAGAACTGCTGGATAAGCACATATAATACCACATGTCCTTGATGAAATATACTGAAGCAAACCACTACCAACCTAGAAAAAAACTTTCCTGAAAGCTGTCTTAGTTTTGTGTTTCTGCTTCCAAAATCATGTCAGAACTTGAGCAATCAATCCATTATATTTATATAATTTTATTGCAGCCACAATTACCCAGGTAGAGGATGTCCAGCTGAGTGAGGACGGAGAAACAAGCGACGACAACAGAAATACTCGTAAGTACTCGTAGCAATATCTCTCCATAACATTTTTATCATGTTCGAACAATTGATAAATAAATTATAGTGATGGGGAATGTTCTAATATCAGGAGACAGTAGCTTGGGCATGCCAAATAATGGTCTAGTGGTCTAGTCATGATTTTTTAGGAAGAAGCACATAACTATTATAATTTTGCATGTAATGCACTACACTATCCAAACAATTAGTCAACCAAATAATATTTCACAACCAACATTTATCAATATTTTGAGAATATACTAACAATTATTTTTCTTTCATTTCAATAGAACTTATCGTTCGACTACCATTTCCTGCCAGCCAGACCCGGGTGTGTGCGGCCATACCATGCATAATCAACAACTCAAAAGCTAAAGATATTCTCTTCATTGAATGTAAAGACTGTAAGAAGAGATTTCACAGATTTTGCCGAAAAATTAGATCCAGAGCAGAGAAACTATGCTGGAGTTGTTCTTCATGTATCTAATATCCCATAAACTTGTCAAATGTTTTCATTGAGTCACATTTAAAGAGGTACTGAACCCTAAATCCTTCATATAGTTCATATTTTGCATCCATGGCTCATAAATTTGTTCCATATATTCTGTTGAGTTTAAAAGGAGATGGTCCCCGGAATGCAGAAATGGCCAGGTTTATAGCTAAATATAGATTTTATTTAAAGGGGTACAGGTTTATAGTACCCCTTTAAATAAAATTCTAAAGTCAAAATATGAGAAAGATATATTTCCATTGAAACACAATAAATATTAAAACATTATTGAAAAGATAACCACTGTTCCTGATTTGTTGCCATTCATCGGAAAGCTCTCAATGATGTAAGCCATATTTCCAACTAAATTCTGACATTACTCTATCCCGATTTAGCATGTAATTCGATGGACTATTTTTGCTATGTAATATATGTTTTTATTTATGTAACTTATTATGAAATGGTTTATCAAGCCACACTTATTCTTGTGTGCCTATGATAATTTATTCTTATCTATGTTGACCACATTAAGGCATGGATGGCCGTCGCTGTGGCTATTGTCTAAAACTGCCATAAATAGACAGAATATTCTTATGCCAAACATAAATATTTCTTAAATAGTATGCCTTTATCAAGTTTAGTATGCTGTGTTATGTAAACAAAAGCAAAACAATAACATACTGTTTTGAAACAGAATTGAAAAACTCGATATTTGAATATTCTGTCTGTTGATGGCCATACTAATGAAGGTCGTCTGTGCCTTTAAAGGAATAGTGCCAATTTCTTAGTGCATTTTTGGTAGTACTACTTGCTTTTTTTATCAGTGCATGTGTTTTTATAACATTCGTTTTTTTGTTTTGTCATTGTTATTAAGTTATAAATAAAATCTGAAACATGACTATGTTTTATCTCTTCTCACTACAAACTTCATTAACCCTTCCCTTAACTGGAGCTTCCCGAAATTTGGCAAAAACCCTGTGCCAATGCATTCTCCTATACATGCGTGTCTCCCATAATGAGTCATGCATATACATTGGCCTAACAATAATTACATTGGCCACTTAGGCCAGTGCATTCTCTTATAATTGCGAGTTTCCCTATCAATGACTCACATATAAAAAGAGAATGTACCATCACGTGATCATTAATACTGCACCAGTGCATCCACCATAAAAAAAGGGTAAATAAAATAGCTTCACAATCTTATTAATGTTTATTTGAACAGTTTGTTTCCTCTCTTGCCAGCGTTGCATCCTCTCAGAAGAAATAAAAAAATAAAATAAAATATATTGTTCGGGAATGGTTTGTTTCCTCTGTTTCATCTGTTTCCATCGTATCAGAACAAAAAAATAAATTAAATAAAAATATATAGTGTAACCACTGTCCCAGCTTGTTTCGTGATGTTTCCACTGAATCAACTTGAAATAAAATTGTTCACGAGTCTTAATATTGTTCGGGAATGGTTTGTTTCCTCTGTTTCATCTGTTTCCATCGTATCAGAAAAAAAACATAAATTAAATAAAAATATATAGTGTAACCACTGTCCCAGCTTGTTTCGTGATGTTTCCACTGAATCAACTTGAAATAAAATTGTTCCCGAGTCTTAATATTGTTTGGGAATGGTTTGTTTCCTCTGTTTCATCTGTTTCCATCGTATCAGAAAAAAAACAAAAAACTAAATTAAATAAAAATATATAGTGTAACCACTGTCCCAGCTTGTTTCGTGATGTTTCCACTGAATCAACTTGAAATAAAATTGTTCCCGAGTCTTAATATTGTTCGGGAATGGTTTGTTTCCTCTGTTTCATCTGTTTCCATCGTATCAGAAAAAAAACAAAAAACTAAATAAAATAAAAATATATAGTGTAACCACTGTCCCAGCTTGTTTCGTGATGTTTCCACTGAATCAACTTGAAATAAAATTGTTCACGAGTCTTAATATTGTTCGGGAATGGTTTGTTTCCTCTGTTTCATCTGTTTCCATCGTATCAGAAAAAAACCATAAATTAAATAAAAATATATAGTGTAACCACTGTCCCAGCTTGTTTCGTGATGTTTCCACTGAATCAACTTGAAATAAAATTGTTCCCGAGTCTTAATATTGTTCGGGAATGGTTTGTTTCCTCTGTTTCATCTGTTTCCATCGTATCAGAAAAAAAACAAAAATATAAATTAAATAAAAATATATAGTGTTACCACTGTCCCAGCTTGTTTCGTGATGTTTCCACTGAATCAACTTGAAATTAAATTGTTCCCCGAGTCTTAATATTGTTCGGGAATGGTTTGTTTCCTCTGTTTCATCTGTTTCCATCGTATCAGAAAAAAAACAAAAACATAAATTAAATAAAAATATATAGTGTAACCACTGTCCCAGCTTGTTTCGTGATGTTTCCACTGAATCAACTTGAAATAAAATTGTTCCCGAGTCTTAATATTGTTCGGGAATGGTTTGTTTCCTCTGTTTCATCTGTTTCCATCGTATCAGAAAAAAAACAAAAAACTAAATTAAATAAAAATATATAGTGTTACCACTGTCCCAGCTTGTTTCGTGATGTTTCCACTGAATCAACTTGAAATAAAATTGTTCCCGAGTCTTAATATTGTTCGGGAATGGTTTGTTTCCTCTGTTTCATCTGTTTCCATCGTATCAGAAAAAAAAAAAAAAACTAAATTAAATAAAAATATATAGTGTTACCACTGTCCCAGCTTGTTTCGTGATGTTTCCACTGAATCAACTTGAAATAAAATTGTTCCCGAGTCTTAATATTGTTCGGGAATGGTTTGTTTCCTCTGTTTCATCTGTTTCCATCGTATCAGAAAAAAAAAAAAAATTTAAATTAAATATAAATATATAGTGTAACCACTGTCCCAGCTTGTTTCGTGATGTTTCCACTGAATCAACTTGAAATAAAATTGTTCCCGAGTCTTAATATTGTTCGGGAATGGTTTGTTTCCTCTGTTTCATCTGTTTCCATCGTATCAGAAAAAAAACAAAAATATAAATTAAATAAAAATATATAGTGTTACCACTGTCCCAGCTTGTTTCGTGATGTTTCCACTGAATCAACTTGAAATTAAATTGTTCCCCGAGTCTTAATATTGTTCGGGAATGGTTTGTTTCCTCTGTTTCATCTGTTTCCATCGTATCAGAAAAAAAACAAAAACATAAATTAAATAAAAATATATAGTGTAACCACTGTCCCAGCTTGTTTCGTGATGTTTCCACTGAATCAACTTGAAATAAAATTGTTCCCGAGTCTTAATATTGTTCGGGAATGGTTTGTTTCCTCTGTTTCATCTGTTTCCATCGTATCAGAAAAAAAACAAAAAACTAAATTAAATAAAAATATATAGTGTTACCACTGTCCCAGCTTGTTTCGTGATGTTTCCACTGAATCAACTTGAAATAAAATTGTTCCCGAGTCTTAATATTGTTCGGGAATGGTTTGTTTCCTCTGTTTCATCTGTTTCCATCGTATCAGAAAAAAAACAAAAATATAAATTAAATAAAAATATATAGTGTTACCACTGTCCCAGCTTGTTTCGTGATGTTTCCACTGAATCAACTTGAAATAAAATTGTTCACGAGTCTTAATATTGTTCGGGAATGGTTTGTTTCCTCTGTTTCATCTGTTTCCATCGTATCAGAAAAAAAACAAAAAATTAAATTAAATAAAAATATATAGTGTTACCACTGTCCCAGCTTGTTTCATGATGTTTCCACTGAATCAACTTGAAATAAAATTGTTCCCGAGTCTTAATATTGTTCGGGAATGGTTTGTTTCCTCTGTTTCATCTGTTTCCATCGTATCAGAAAAAAACCAAAAATATAAATTAAATAAAAATATATAGTGTTACCACTGTCCCAGCTTGTTTCGTGATGTTTCCACTGAATCAACTTGAAATAAAATTGTTCACGAGTCTTAATATTGTTCGGGAATGGTTTGTTTCCTCTGTTTCATCTGTTTCCATCGTATCAGAAAAAAAAACAAAAAACAAAATTAAATAAAAATATATAGTGTAACCACTGTCCCAGCTTGTTTCGTGATGTTTCCACTGAATCAACTTGAAATAAAATTGTTCCCGAGTCTTAATATTGTTCGGGAATGGTTTGTTTCCTCTGTTTCATCTGTTTCCATCGTATCAGAAAAAAAACAAAAATATAAATTAAATAAAAATATATAGTGTAACCACTGTCCCAGCTTGTTTCGTGATGTTTCCACTGAATCAACTTGAAATAAAATTGCTCCCGAGTCTTAATATTGTTCGGGGATGGTTTGTTTCCTCTGTTTCATCTGTTTCCATCGTATCAGAAAAAAAACAAAAATATAAATTAAATAAAAATATATAGTGTTACCACTGTCCCAGCTTGTTTCGTGATGTTTCCACTGAATCAACTTGAAATAAAATTGTTCACGAGTCTTAATATTGTTCGGGAATGGTTTGTTTCCTCTGTTTCATCTGTTTCCATCGTATCAGAAAAAAAACAAAAAATTAAATTAAATAAAAATATATAGTGTTACCACTGTCCCAGCTTGTTTCATGATGTTTCCACTGAATCAACTTGAAATAAAATTGTTCCCGAGTCTTAATATTGTTCGGGAATGGTTTGTTTCCTCTGTTTCATCTGTTTCCATCGTATCAGAAAAAAAACAAAAATATAAATAAAATAAAAATATATAGTGTTACCACTGTCCCAGCTTGTTTCGTGATGTTTCCACTGAATCAACTTGAAATAAAATTGCTCCCGAGTCTTAATATCGTTCGGGAATGGTTTGTTTCCTCTGTTTCATCTGTTTCCATCGTATCAGAAAAAAAAAACCAAAAACCAAATTAAATAAAAATATATAGTGTAACCACTCAGTCTGTCCCAGCTTGTTTCGTGATGTTTCCACTGAATCAACTTGAAATAAAATTGCTCCCGAGTCTTAATATCGTCTCAGAAGAACCTAAGAAAAAACATTTAACAACCATATAGTCACGGGATGTCTGTTTCCACTTGTTTCCACTTGTTTCAAGGACCTCTACGTGAAACGAAAATGGTGACCCTGTTTTATTCTGCTCACATTCCTTGCCATATCTAGGAACGAACGAGCGAAAATAAACCACCTCTCGACTGGTTTGGTTCATATCAAGTCACGGTTGACGAGGAGAACGACAGCATGAAAAGAATATCTGGGTAAGTATATAAACATATATGTATATACACGAATGCCTTTTCAGGTTCCCGCACGCACAGATAACACATATAATATAGCTACGGTTTGGCATCTAGCATTGGTGCCAGATCTAGGATTTTCTGGCACATTATTAATTCTTGATTGATCGGGTAATTATATAATTTATATATAGAATATCTCTAATGAGTCGCAATTCTTTACGAAATTTATTAACTGAGTGCACTAAATTCGATTCGAGCCGAACTTTAGCGAGGTTCGAATCGAATTTAGTGGAGTATCTTAATAAATTTCGCATAGAAATGCGACGATTTTGATATCCATTTTTATCACAAAATCACATTTTAGTGAGGAAAAACAATCTGGAAACGGCTGTGGTTAAAATAAATTAATATTTATTTCCTTATCACAACCAAATATGACTTAAAGACAACTTCAAGAAAAAATATATAGTTCTATTTTAAATGTGTCTTTTCATGTTGACACACTTGTTCAACTACACTTATCACCCATGTTTATCTCACAGTAAATACTATATATATAACCCAACACAAATCGAATATCATAATTATATTCTAATTAATATAATAATAAAGTTCCGGCATTGACATCGACATCATTGCACTAAGCCATTACGTCACTGCGCGTGACGATAATACACGTGTGTCTTAATAAAACATATGAGGCCGGGTTTTGGGGCTAATTATGTAATAAAAACTTATTTCCTACTATGTATAATCTAATGTATACTCTAACGCACACATAACAAATACAATTTGCCACGGTTTTGCATCTAGCATTGGTGCCATATCTTGAATTTTCTGGCACATTATATTAGTTCTTGGGAAGATATTATTGGCCTGCGTCCACAATGATCTTGTTTGTGCTATAATCAGATAATATGGTAACACACCGTAACAGATCTAAGTACCTAACGGTGCGTTCACAACATGTATCTCAAGTTTGCATGGTAGTTTTTGCATATATTTCGTCGTAGAAAACGATATAGTGCAAAAAATGAACGGAAATATGCATTTAACTCTTTCACGAAGAAAGCTGCGCTAGTGCAGCATTAAATGACACGTACCAGTGCATTCTCGTATATATGCGAGTCTCCCAGCACCATGTACCTTTTTTCTATTGAGCATGAATTTTAAATGCGTGTTTCGGTTCATATTCTGCATGACACTATATTTTTTCTACGACGAAATATACCTGTAAAACATACCGTGCAAAACTTGCGAGTATATGAACCAATTCCTGATGTTGTCATAGACATAACATTTGATTGCGTGATCGATATACAAGTATAGCATTAACCCTTTGAGTGCCAGGTCGATTTTTGTATCAACCCATATACCCTGTGCCAATGCATTCTCTTATATATGCGAGTCGACCATAGGTCGCCTCGCATATATAAGAGAATGCATTGGCCTAACAATTATTTTTTTTTAATAATTTTTACAATTTTAATAATTTATTCTTATATTCTTTAACATACTTATTTTGTAGGTTTAGGGCCGATGAGATCGGCCCCTGGCACTCAAAGGGTTAAACAACATAATAAAAAACAAGCACACACATCTATATAAATAGAACACCATTACAACAACAGTTTTGTCTATTAAATAAAAGGTCAGCCGACCACAGTGTCCCCCGACAACGTGGCAAGTCGATGCCGCTTTGTTAAAGAAATTTAAAAAAATGTTGAAATTTTCCAAATCTTTACCGTCATCTGTATACATGTTGCACATCTCCAATATGTGGGTAACAATTCTCTGAAGTTTCAAATATCTACGATCAAAATTGTAGGAGGAGTTGATTACACCATGAAGGTACCCTCATACAGAAAAGGGTTAAAGGTACTCAACCCGTAAAGAGGGTCCCCATCTCAACAGATTCCAACAACAACAATCCGATCAGAGGGTCCTATATTACTATTTCTTTGGCTTTGGGGGTAAAAAATATTTGATTCGAGTCGAGGAACCCATCAAACAAAGCTCAGAGTTATTAGATATTGATTTTTCAAACTTGTTATGTTCTCGAGATGAGTACCAATAACTGCCGTAATCTGCTCTGGATGTGTACTCCAAATCTATTCAAACAGACAAGGATGAATAACTCTAAAATCAAGTGGTAATTTTAACGCAATTTTGACTGAGTTCTGGGCCAGATAGTATTCCCGATAATGAAAAATAATAGATTTCTAAAATCGATATCTAACAAATCTGAGCTTTGATGGGTGACTTCCTCGACTCGAATCAAATATTTTTGACCCCCGAAGCCATTGAAATAGTAATTGAGAGGAGTTTTATCGGGTTGAGTACCTTTAATATCTCTGTCAAAAAATAATTTTTCCGTCATCTATATACATGTTGCACATCTTTAATAAATGGGCAACAATATTTTGAAGTTTCAAATCTCTGGGATGAAATTTTTAGGAGGAGATGATTACACCATGCCGTTTCTATAGTCCCCCGAAAATTAATCTTTCGGGGGACAATAAGTGTAATGTGACTTGGGTTGAATGCTTATGTGTATACCCGAGATTGTTGTCCTGTGTTCATTTCATGATTTTAACAGTCGTTCTATTCTGATGCTTCTACAACTACAAAAGCAGTCCCACACACACGTGCTAAATATCCTCAAATTTCCAACTTTGAACAGACGACGAGATTTCTCCTCTCTCACCCTCTTCCACAAAATCCGATATAACCCTGTAAACATTACTGATCGTGCCCCTCTCACACATACACATGCACACTCCTCCTCCCGTATACCGACCAAATTACATCAGCACCTGATTCCATCCAGGAACAATTTCTCTTTGGATAAAATCCCAAACGATACCGCCCTTATCCAGGGCGTCACGCTGTTTAAGGATGCCATCCACACACACACTTCTACAAACCTGGCAAGGGTAAGCAGGGATCCTCCACACAACCACCACCAGTAATTGTTTCCATTGTCGACGACGACTTGGGTGTAGCAGCCTGAATTACGACTTATATCACAATCAGTTACAAGGCAATCAATGTTATATATGTGACCCGCCATATCAAATCCAGTCGTAAGTCGGGATTTTTTTTACCCTGTGCCAATGCATTCTCTTATGTATGCGAGTCGACCATAGGTCGCCTCGCATATATAAGAGAATGCATTGGCCTAACAATGCTTTTTAAATAAATGTTTCTTACAATTTTTAGGACATAAAATAAAAAAACATCCATTACCCTGCAGGGAGCCCCACACATATATAGAAGCATATAGAAGAGTGTCGTCTGCTCATGTTTGTCTGGGGCTATGTATGGGTGAAATTATAAAATTGTTAAAGAATAGAAGAAAATATTATTAGAATTGTAAAAATTTGTTAGGCCAATGCATTCTCTTATATATGCGAGGCGACCTATGGTCGACTCGCATATATAAGTGGATGCATTGGCACAGGGTAAAAAAAATCCCGACTTACGACTGGATTTGATATGGCGGGTCATATATGTGGTGAAGTTGAAACAGTATAACATGTCTTGCACTATTGCCCAGTCTTTGAATCCGAAAGAGTCATATGTCTCAGCAACCTTAATAATTTGGAAACAAAAACACTCTTAGAAGGTTCAAAATCACTTTCCTTATTCAAGAACATTGAGATATTCGCTAACATTCAAATATATATGTAGAACTAACTGGCAGATTCAAGCCATATTATGCACAAACCTGATGCATACGATCTTAGGCTATGCATGGAACAACATTAAAAACACATTAAAATCAAATTTAAATTCTGTGAGATGTCGATCTCAAAGAACCCTACCAAAACCTGCGTTGATTGGAAGGGGGCTGTCAGGCACATTATAATTAACAATAGCAACAGTAATTTTAATGAGCTATATAGATTCATACACATCGAATTGTACATTCTATTTTTGTATGTATGTAACGGTTACCATTCAAAAAGTTATATGTGTAGGAAATGGCTTAATATAAGCAAAATGCTTATAGCCAAATTATGTTTTAACCATCATATCGTGAGCTTTGTACATTATTTTGGTTACAAGAAAATATGTTTAAACTAACAACCACCAGCCCAATCAAAATAGTGCCACTTAAACAAATGGTACCTTATTTTAATGTTTTTAATAATATATAAAAACATATTTTACCCATGAGCCCCCTATATAGTCCTCAGTTCATTGAGGGTATGGGGTATAATTTAGATATTGTCATTAGAATTGAATAACATTTTTAATTTCAGTTAAACGAAATATCCATTAAACGGTGACCAGAATCTCTATGTGTTTTAAAGGGATACTGTACCCAAATGTTGTTGTTGGTTTCTATAGTCTCTGAGTCGTAGAAAATGGTAACCAGATTTCCATTATTTGAAAGTCTGTTGAGTACGAGGTAATATTACGGGTGGCAGATTAGCCGGAATGCGAAATTACCAATTGTCATTATCGAGTATTTTTCGGACAGTTTTCAAGCAAATGTATCAACTATCAAATAAATAAATCATTGTATAGTCACTAGTCAGTAATTGGCTTGTTTTTACGCCCGGTATCAACTTAATTTTTTACACGATCATGTGTGCCACGCATTGCCCAATCCACTATCCGTGAATTATTTTGATTACGCCTCGTACACGGAAATTCGTAATTTAATTTATGGTTCCAGCCATAAATTAAATTTATATCAAATTATTAACTTTGATTTTAACCTGAACGTTTACAGAATACATCTACGACTCAAATTACTTAGTTTTCTATATATTATCGATATTAGATCGTTGTTATCACCGGGAATTTATTGAAAATGGTGTACCCCTTTAAGCGGACAAGGCTCATTAAAAACCCGAAAAATTATATATACATAATTTGGTAAGAGGTATATCAAAACATATCTGTATACGCGGAAGATTATATACCGAACATATTCACCGAAATAGCGCTGAAAATATGTGTTTTGTTTCTAATAGTTTTCGACAAATTAAAAATCGTTTCGTTTAACCCTTTACCCAACAGAACGGCCCTATGCAAATGTACCATAGGTCGCCTCGCATATATAAGAGAATGCATTGGCTTAACACATATTAAAAATGATAAAATTGTCAAAGAATGTAGAAAAATATTATAAAAATTGTTAAAAAATGTAAGAAAAATTTATAAAATTGTTAAAGAATGTAAGAATTTTTGTTAGGCCAATGCATTCTCTTATATATGCGAGGCAACCTATGGTCGACTCGCATATATAAGAGAATGCATTGGCACAGGGCATAACTGTAACCATCACAATGTGGTCAATGAACCGGTTCCAATGATATCCATATTTGTATGGTGTTATTGAGACAGACCGAAGATATTTTAGGCTGTTGAAGCTTTATTTCGGCGTTTTTGGCCGTTTTGTTGGGTAAAGGGTTAACGAATCAAAGCTAAACCACTCACACGAAGGGTTAAGGTCTTTGTGGACCCATTTTTTTTTCCAAAATTTGATTAGTTTTAACCCTTTGAGTGCCAGGTTTGATTTTTGTATCAACCCATATACCCTGTCCCAATGCATTCTCTTATATATGAACTCTTTTCTGTACAAATATATATGGGATGGAAAACCTGACAAAATTAAGAGATAACAAATAACAATGGACTACTCGGAGGGGGGACTGAAAATGGTTGACATTCAAACACACATAGCATCAATGAAGGTTTCTTGGGTAAGAAGGATTATGCTCGCGAATTCATTCTCGGCACGCTTTTTTAGTCACATCACACAAATAAAAAATATCCCTCTCAAGTTTTGTAATGAAGACTTCATCTCTAGAGTAGTCAGGAAAATATCAAAATAAACTTTTTGGTCAGAAGTTATTACAGCCTGGATGGCCTTTACTGCTAAATTAGCTACAACTTTTGGTAAAGAAGATGTTCTATGTAAATCGATCTGGTATCATATAAGAAACTGCAGTGCCCGAAGGGGTTCATGCGGAGTTTGCTGATTTTTTATCGCGGTCAAAACCCATGACCACGTTGAATCCGCCGTTTATTATTTATATTTATATACTTACGCTCTTTAAAACACTTCTCCAAATATGTCCGTTATTTCGTCAAAACACTTTTTCAAATATCTCCGTTATTTCGTTTATAAAAATAATTTCCTATTTCTTTATTTCGCTCTATATTTCGCCCTATTTCTCTGTACTTTCCTATTTCGATTTTTCGTGCTATTTCGCTGTATTTTCATATTTCGCTTTTTCGTTGTATTTCATATTTCGATAATTCGCTATATTTGACATATTATGGAATATGGGATTATATGATAACCAACATTCTGATAGTCAATCGAACATCTCGTGCCACCCGTGCTCGCGATTAGATGCCACTAGCCATCCAATCGTGAACCTCGATTACATATTGTTTGCTATCAAATCCTTGGCGTATTGGCTGACTAGATACTCAAGCAGTCGGTAATGTCCGACAATCTCCGGTGATTTCCGGGACCAATTTGTTCATAAACCTATGAACGAAATTGAAAGTGACGTCACGTTACGTTCATAGGTTTATGAACGCATTGAATAAGGGGGCGTGTCTACCGTAACGCTATGGGGAAATCGGAAGAGATATCAGGTGTATGTAAATATAAATCAATAACCATAGACCATTGCACTATATACATCAAAACGTGGGAAGAACAGGGGGTTCAAACAATCTTGGATTTTTTTGACCAAAACGGGAATATTTTAAGTTTTGCGAATTTTAGTAAAAGATTCTCTTTTAATCCAGATTATATTTATTATATTGGAATAACAAAACGTATACAAGCTTACTTTTCTACTTTGGTCATCTCAAGACGAATGATAGTCAAAACACATAGACCGACAATGCCTGAATAATTCAGGATAATTATGAACAATAAGGGTCACCAGTTTTTACGACACAGTACCAAACCTACCACTGGTTTGAGCTATCTTGCGAACAAATGGCCTGAGTTTGCTTACAGTGACATCAATTGGAATAAGGTGGCGTCTGCACCATTCAATTGTGGCAAAATTGAGGTAAAACTCATATGGTTTCAATTTAAAATAATACACAACATATTAGGTACAAATTCATTAGTATCAAAATTTTCTACCCCCAAACTCTGTGATTTTTGTGACAGCGAGAATGAAACTATAACACATTTATTTTGGAGATGCAACGTTACAAATTCTTTTTGGAGTGAAGTTTCAGAAAAGCTGAGTTTTAAGATCACTGAACAAATAACAATATTTGGTATTACTCCCTCCAGAAAAGCCGCCAATTTCACCTTCATGCTTATAAGATATTTCATATTTAGATGCAAATTTAAAATACCCAAGAAGCCGACATTGACAGCCTTCATAAGATTTGCAACAAACTACCGAAAGCTGATTGTTTTTTTCTGGATAATGATACATATTCTAATAGATGGGCAATATTGGATCCTGTACTGGACTTATGAACAGTTAATGTGTTGATTATATATGGAGATGGTTTTGTCATCCACCGCCTTCAACCTCTTCGACTAATCTATCTATATATACGTACGTAGCAGCCCACCATCCTTCCCGATACACCAAAGCATCCGATATTTGTTTTCTTCTTTATTAACTCCTTAGTCACTAATTTAGTATTTAAAAATACTACGCCTATACAGAAAGTGAGGGCAATGCCATACACATAGGTTCCAATACATACGGCATATACTGCTATATATGTCCTAGAATAATATAGGGATTGTTTGCCGTGTGTATGGAGCCTCTGTGTATTGTAACTTGTATTGATTTTCCCACAATGAAGTAGAACACACTACCCTATTACCAATAAGGGCGTTATGAAACAACATCTGAATAATATATAATTAATCCTTTTATTTCAGACAAAAAGAACGCCCTTATCCCTGCCACGTGGGTGTGTATGGGCTATGTAAAAACGTGGCTTATATATCTAAGGAATTAATACAGATATCTAAATTAAAAACAAAAACAAAAACAACTGGTTCAAAGTAATTTTTTCAAAGAACACTCTACAGTGTTCAGTACACATTCCCATATTTGATTCTTCGATATGGACTTTGTTTTTCTTGGACCATTGCCTGTAAATATTATTCTTTTTAAATCTCTATAAAGTTCACATTTTGTATTTCTAACATAATCCACCATGAAGTATACTCTTAAAATGTTGCATCAATGGGCATGGTTTCTGTGATTACTAATATACGTGAACAGAATCCTTTATTTGGAATCTATCAAATTTTGGAAAACATTGGGCCCACATGTGATGGTTATTCGTTGCATCCGGCTATGGATAGTTCCTTTTTTATTGTAACACTATACTAAACTTCACACAAGACTATCAACAGTGATTATCATCGCCCTGCCCAGACTCCAGAATGATATAATAAAATGGCCATTAAACTTGGCATATGTCGCGGAAGGTTAATGTATGATATATTGTATAGCCCTGTTTTACTTGACTATATGTACCTGGTTAGTTTCCTTACCAAATATGGTCATAACATTCGTGCACCTCCAATTCCCCGGTTTACCACTCTGAACTAATGAACCGTTAATTATTACTATGCCGGTGTGTTGTCATGCGCAGAGATCCAACGTTGTTTGTGTTTAGTGTAAAGAATATTTTATTCTCAAATATATAGGCACACAAATACATTTGTAACATAAACAATATAAGACACAAGTGATAAAATGATCTGACAGTAAGCCAAGACTAAAGGTAAATTCACACCGGGTGCGAGCGCGCGATTATTACGGCCATTTTCTGTCGTCCGTAGCGGATCGATTTTTATATTCATACCGAAAAGACCGCATCGCTGACCACGACGAGCTCACATCAGTGATTTTATACTTCGTCGATTTCTCGCTTTGTGGCAAACTAGCCGGATAACTGGGTCGCTGTCATATAGGATGAGCATCCATATATCTGTCCTATTTTAAGGCGACACATTCATTTGTCGCCCAGATAATAAAGGGGACGGAGGACTCTAGCTAAGGGCCGATAACCGAACTGTAATGAAAGAGCAGAAGAATAAAAAGAGAAGAGAAAATGCCTGGCAAGAGACTGGCGAAATAACAGTACCAGTACCAGTATTTAGTACCAATTCCATTCCAAATAAGCAGATCAAGCTTGTGAAGTCACTTTGCCCACAATTTGCCCCCCCCCCGGGCCCCGATAAAAAACCCTCACAAACTGGAATTATAGAATGAAATTCAATTAAACGCAATTGCTAATTTCCATATAATTGTGACCTTCAGTCGCTTTCCGTGTGCATGGATATAAATATCGCGCACTTTGAACCGCTACGGACGACAGAAACGGCCGTGAAAATCGCGCGTTCGCATCCGGTGTGAATTGACCTTTATTCGTGGTAATTTCCGCGATATAACTATTAGCTCATGATTTGTTTTGGTCTCGAATAATGAATTGTCCGTTCCACAAACACCCGCGAGCATATCCATGGCTGCTCGCTGCATTTTCGACCACCCAGACCATGCACCCATTACACCAGTGCGATATGTGAATGGGAGAGCACTCTTAATTGTGTTCACTATAATCTTTAGGTGAGACCTGTATATGAATTCGTGAATCGCGATGGTGCGCACTTAAATCCTTTGGTTTTATCTATGGAATTTTGTAGTGAAATGAAAATGTGTGCATTTTCCATGTACGTCAGGTCATCCGATCAATTAAGCAACGTGTTCACATTCAATGTCATATTGAGACCCAGAAAACAGTTACATGCGCGTATCTCACTCTTATTTGAGGATCGGACAATGAAGTAAACATATTCGGCGGTTTTTGGATTCCCCACAATGATTCCAATTCATGTCACATTTCAGGTTACTGCAATACCTTCTCAGACCACCGAGGTAAATGTCTTGCAACATGTAAACATTTTATAACGATTTGATGGTATATTATTACGATCTTTGAAGTTATGTATCTTGAAATTTAAAACTGAGTCACCACTATTCGCTTCATGTCGAGTCCGTGATGAGGTATTTTATGTATCACCCTATTTAATATTTTTTCCGGAGAAAAGTGACGAGGGTGAACAATTACAAGGAATATTAAAAATATATATTTATTGATCATTATTGTGACCCGCCATATCAAATCCAGTCGTAATTCGGGTTTTGTTTACCCTGTGCCAATGCATTCTCTTGTATATGCGAGTCGACCATAGGTAGCCTCGCATATATAAGAGAATGCATTGGCCTAGTCAAAGTCTTCTCGTACTAAAGCCGGCTAAGATATTGGGATGGAGGTGCCGGTCTTTAGTCCGAGTTCCAGGCCCATGCATTCCTATGACACGACTTAAGCGTTAGTGACCCGCTCAAATAAAACCACAATTATATGAAATAAAATATCACAATTGCGACAATAAACGGATATTTTCCGCAGAAGACATGCTATTTGATCTGAAACCCACATCAGTTGTGAATTGAAAGCGGTAATTTAATGCGAAAAGAGACATTTACCGCAATGTTTACAAATTTTTAAAAGTGTGCGAACTCAGTTGACCTCGCGAACTGTGTTCGGCATTTTCCGTTGAAAATATTCCGTAGATTTTCGACTGACAACGCAAATTACGATGAATTCTCCATTGTAATCGTAATTATGTGTGTCAATAAATAAAAAATAAATAGATTAATTAAACATTGAAGATATAAATGTAATAGATTAAATAAATTACGGGGAATTACAACCCTCTCAAAGTTTAAAACAGTGTAAACACAACGAACATTAGAATAAATAATATGGTGCTACATTTCCCACATTTGGTGGACTTCAGCGAAATTAAGATATATACTAAGAGAACAGAGCAATATACTGCTCTTGTTAAGCACACAAAAAATCAAACAAAATTTGTATAAATTTTTAACCTTAAGTTTGAAAAGTCCCACTAAAACGGAAGAACTATATTTCGAAACTGTGTGATTCGGTTCTCCGATTATTTTATCAACACAAAAGTCAAAATGCACATGGATGAAAATCACACGCATGGCAAGTCACACACAAGAGTTCTAATTTGCTCCAATTTTGACAAGTTGCTTGCGAAAATTGTCAACAAAACTACCTTTCTGATCCTCCATTATGTCATTAAGTTTTTAGTGCGGGAATTGTTCTCAAAGCACATTGGAAACTGGACTTTGCGGCGATCGGTTTTCGCTATTTTGTTCGGAAAACCCCGCGCTATATATAGAAACGGAAACTAGAATACTCAGAACAAACACCGGACAATGCCGAAGTTCTTCGGAACCTGAGTTCGGCTTTCAGTTAAGTAAACAAACAGAAAAAACAACGATGTTTGTGGCAATCAACCGGAATATTCTATGTGTAATTTAACATTAAAGTTAGATTATTATACACCATTCTGACCATAATATGTCACTCTTTCCGACGTATATAGGATCATGTATTGCTTTGTTAGGTAAATCGAGTAAAATACACCACAGATTCCCGCCACAGATCCTGGGCGTAACTCGTGTCATGAGAAGGCTATGCGCGCGATCTCGGACTAAAGACCGGCACCTCTATCCCAATATCTTAGCCGGCTTTAGTACGAGAAGACTTGGACTAGCATTGGCCTAACAATTTTTTATCATTTAAAAAAAAAAAAATGTTTCTTACAATTTTTAGGACATATAATAAAAAACACCCATTACCCTGCAGGGAGCCCCACACATATATAGAAGCATATAGAAGATTGTCGTCTGCTCATGTTTGTCTGGGGCTCTGTATGGGTGAAATTATAAAATTGTTAAAGAATACAAGAAAAAATTATTAAAATTGTAAAAAATTGTTAGGCCAATGCATTCTCTTATATATGCGAGGCGACATATGGCGACTCGCATATATAAGATAATGCATTGGCACAGGGTAAAAAAATCCCGACTTACGACTGGATTTGATATGGCGGGTCACAATTACATTGAAATTATTATAAACATTATTAATAAATCTCGCGCTCTCTACTTCGTGCGTTCATTCAAACAAACGCACATAAACCATGCACGCACACCATCATCCACCATTACATCGTCTCCTTCACTCCCGGTGGCATTTTATTATATATATGTAGCCTACTTCTTCGTCCATTTACTCAAATTGAAATCATGTTCCATGATGTGGTATTAGTAAATTTTAATTATATATCGACTTTTATTTAATATCGAAGTTAGTGGACCAAATTGTCGGTATATATATAGGGTATATCCAAACCCAATATCTTGATATTACTTTGTCATTAGATCATGTCATGAATCTCTACTATGGCTAACGCCCGTAGAGATCATATTCCACCATTACAAAACCTGGGAACTTTTTGAAGTTTTGACAGGGAACCTTATAAAATCGAAAAAATAACACAGGGAATATATTTCTTTGTTATTATCTATTTCTTAATAATGTACTTCGCTGTAGGTGAAGGTCCCAACTCGAAATTTCACGATTTGAGTGACTTTGTGAGCAATTTTGCTTTGCGATTCTTACAATTATGGATTTTTTCCTGGGTAATTAATGAATGTTTATTTCGATATCGGCTCTCAAAAGTAACAGAAAAGCATGCAATTTTGAGTTGGGTCATTCGCATATAGTGAAGTACACTATAAAGGAACAGATAACCATTAATAAATATATTCCCTGTCTTATTTTTTCGACTTTATAAGGTTCCCTGTCAAAACTTCAAAATGTTCCCAGGTTTCGTACAGGTGGAATAATGCTTTATTCTCTCATCCAAGTTAATACATGTATAACATAAGGATATTGAGATATATAATTATATAAACAATAGATATATAGAAATATTATACAATAGATATGTACATATGGTTCCGGGTCGATGGTATGTTCAAATTCGATAAATGTATTCCGAGTTTTATTCTGACATCGCTACTATAGCTTATTTTCGCCAAGAGTAATGACGGCGCAATCTCGTGTGAAACCTTGTTGGTTGGAGTAAACTATTTAATCGCAACGCTGACATAAAAGGTTGATGTCTGCACAGTCACACGTGTGTTTAGATTTAGGTACAAATAATAGGTTACTACATGTAGGTCGTCAATTTTAGTATTTATACCATCGATGATTGCCATATCGTTCACTAGTGACTATCGTATAATTGATTCCGGGAACCATACATATATACTAATATATTTACATACCCCTAATATATCTTCCGATTTCCCCATAGCGTTACGGTAGACACGCCCCTTATTCAATGCGTTCATAAACCTATGAACGTAACGTGACGTCACTTCCAATGTCGTTCATAGGTTTATGAACACATTGGTCCCGGAAATCACCGGGGATTGTCGGACATTACCGACTGCTTGAGTATCTAGTCAGCCAATACGCAAAGGATTTGATAGCAAACAATATGTAATCGAGGTTCACGATTGGATGGCTAGTGGCATCTAATCGCGAGCACGGGTGGCACGAGATGTTCGATTGACTATCATAATGTTGGTTATCATATAATCCCATATCCCATAATAATTATGTCAAATATAGCGAATTATCGAAATATGAAATACAACGAAAAAGCGAAATATGAAAATACAGCGAAATAGCACGAAAAATCGAAATAGGAAAATACAACGAAATAGCGAAATAGGGCGAAATATAGAGCGAAATATAGAAATCGGAAATTATTTTTATAAACGAAATAACGGAGATATTTGAAAAAGTGTTTTTGGCGAAATAACGGACATATTTGGAGAAGTGTTTTAAAGAGCGTAAGTATATAAATATAAATAATAAACGGCGGATTCAACGTGGTCATGGGTTTTGACCGCGATAAAAAATCAGCAAACTCCGCATGAACCCCTTCGGGGTTCATGCAGTTTGCTGAATTTTTCTCGCGGTCAAAATCCCATGACCACATTGAAACCGCCGTTCATTTCTTATATACCTACATAAAAGCCAAGTATTAATGTCATAACGTATGACTATTTAAATAATCAATTATAACTGATATAAATGTAAATATACTTGAATCCTCATTGCGCTTGTTGGCAGGTATATACTTTAATTCTTGGTTCACATCCATTCATCAATGTGGATGCTCAGCTAGCTAAATTCAGCAGAAAGTTTGAGACTTTCTGTCAAATCCCGCATCTGACCATCACCATAGATGAATGAATGTTAATCCGTATCGAATATACACATATATCATAGCAGATCAAAATTAGACAGATTCATGAAGAGAGATTTCGATGCATTAATTGTGATCTGAGAATACGTTCGTGATGATCCGAATGAAAGAACAAAGTCTGCGTAGTAATATGGGATTCTTCATATTGAGAATTTCATTTATCGCGGTAGCATTTATTCTCAATATAATCTCTATATACGGGCGTTTTATTCAGAGCTTCCTTGTAAATATTGCACATCTCGACAGTTACATGTGAACTCATGTCTTAGAGATTAAAGCATAGCATAGCATGAGCTTCTCTAGTTTTTCTCAAATGCCAACAATTTCAAATGACACTGTACATTGAAGTTCTCGTGTATATATCTAGAGTGGAGTTCTACCAATAACAGGAGGGATAACAAGGAATAATTTTACGTCTAAACATTAAGTGCTGCTTTAAATGTACTCAATCCGATCAGACGGTCCTTATACCATCAAGATACAACAACAATATTTCTTCAAAATACGCTTTAGTTTTCAGAATCGATTTATTGCAACAAAATAAGCAACTATGGTATCAAATTTCCCAAAACTTGTTATTTATCAATATTTTTCAACAAAATATGGCCGTATTATCAGTAAAGTATCACGAAATTTGACCGTTTTAGGTTACAGTGAAGTAATTCGATTGGTAGCGCCCTCCAACGGATTTTGGACCAAGATGCAGGAGAGAATTAAAAAAATTCTGGGCTCTGGTTGGTTAATAGTAGTTTCGATATTTAAACATATAAAATACATGCAATCACTCCTCTTGAAATTTCAGACTCCAAACAAAACATTGGCACATTGTAAAGCACGTGGTTCCTAGATTTTATTTTTTTGGTGTGAGGTAAAAAATGTCAATATTTTTTTCATGCAATTCTGACTCTCGATTATAAATCCCAAATTTAAAGGTACATTTCATGCTCGACGATATTATTTTTTTCATGCAGAAACTTTGCGCAGATGCCAATTCCGATGACCGTGTACTCATTTATCACAATTTTTGGATAGTCAGGGCTGCAGGCCATTATATGTTAACACTGAGGCCTATGGGAAATAATTACTTCACTGTAACCTAAAGCACAAAAATGATCCTTTTTCTCATTTGGGCCCAGTGGTGGGTTTCCTATAAACATTGACCAACAAACAATTAGGGAACTTGTAGCACGTGGCATATTATATTATTTGAGTCGGTGGTAATCAATGAGAAGCCAATATTAACCCATCTGGGACAATTTTTGCTTCAAATTTTCACCTCGAAAATCACCCTTTTTTGTCCGTTATGAACCCATATGTGTACCTTTAATGAATGTCATGGTAACAAATCACGCACTGAACATCGAGGGTCAGTACACAACTGAAATAAAGGCTTTTCGACTAGCCATGAGAGCAATCTACATAGCTATATGTGGCAGGTCTCTAAAATTTGATGTAAAACACGACCAGTGCAGTGTTAAATGGCAGCCAATTAGTCTGCATGAGGTGGCTTGTCGACAAAAAGTATAACACGGTGGTGTGTTTGAGTGATGTGGCTGTTTCCATGCACATACATGTAGGCACATAATCATTCTGCTGCACTCAAAACTTCAGTTTTTGCCCAAATTTCGTTTACCAGAACTCAAAATTTGTCATGTGCGCCCAATTCAAGCTCCAGCGTGTCCATGTTTATCAGGCGAACCATCGTCCATATTTTCTCAGATAGAAATCGGTCAGCTTTCACACCAATGATGGGTATATATGCTACCATCGTTTACTTTATCGACATGGACCTCACATGGTGACTTTTCGTGTTAATTTTAAGATATTTTGTGTTGCAATTGTAAACAGGGGTGGGGTCAGGAAAGGGTTAATAAGACGAAAACAAAGTCATGGATAGAGATTTTGTATTTTATTTTCAAATGTGAAGAGTCCAGTGACCGATTTGTGTCATTTTCAGATGGCATGTCATTGACGTTGTTGTCACTTTAAGCACAAAAATGATCCTTTTTCTCATTTGGGCCCAGTGGTGGGTTTCCTATAAACATTGACCAACAAACAATTAGGGAACTTGTAGCACGTGGCATATTATATTATTTGAGTCGGTGGTAATCAATGAGAAGCCAATATTAACCCATCTGGGACAATTTTTGCTTCAAATTTTCACCTCGAAAATCACCCTTTTTTGTCCGTTATGAACCCACATGTGTACCTTTAATGAATGTCATGGTAACAAATCACGCACTGAACATCGAGGGTCAGTACACAACTGAAATAAAGGCTTTTCGACTAGCCATGAGAGCAATCTACATAGCTATATGTGGCAGGTCTCTAAAATTTGATGTAAAACACGACCAGTGCAGTGTTAAATGGCAGCCAATTAGTCTGCATGAGGTGGCTTGTCGACAAAAAGTATAACACGGTGGTGTGTTTGAGTGATGTGGCTGTTTCCATGCACATACATGTAGGCACATAATCATTCTGCTGCACTCAAAACTTCAGTTTTTGCCCAAATTTCGTTTACCAGAACTCAAAATTTGTCATGTGCGCCCAATTCAAGCTCCAGCGTGTCCATGTTTATCAGGCGAACCATCGTCCATATTTTCTCAGATAGAAATCGGTCAGCTTTCACACCAATGATGGGTATATATGCTACCATCGTTTACTTTATCGACATGGACCTCACATGGTGACTTTTCGTGTTAATTTTAAGATATTTTGTGTTGCAATTGTAAACAGGGGTGGGGTCAGGAAAGGGTTAATAAGACGAAAACAAAGTCATGGATAGAGATTTTGTATTTTATTTTCAAATGTGAAGAGTCCAGTGACCGATTTGTGTCATTTTCAGATGGCATGTCATTGACGTTGTTGTCACTTTAGGTTACAGTGAAGTAATTCGATTGGTAGCGCCCTCCAACGGATTTTGGACCAAGATGCAGGAGAGAATTAAAAAAATTCTGGGCTCTGGTTGGTTAATAGTAGTTTCGATATTTAAACATATAAAATACATGCAATCACTCCTCTTGAAATTTCAGACTCCAAACAAAACATTGGCACATTGTAAAGCACGTGGTTCCTAGATTTTATTTTTTTGGTGTGAGGTAAAAAATGTCAATATTTTTTTCATGCAATTCTGACTCTCGATTATAAATCCCAAATTTAAAGGTACATTCCATGCTCGACGATATGATTTTTTTCATGCAGAAACTTTGCGCAGATGCCAATTCCGGTGACCGTGTACTCATTTATCACAATTTTTGGATAGTCAGGGCTGCAGGCCATTATATGTTAACACTGAGGCCTATGGGAAATAATTACTTCACTGTAACCATTACCACTTGATTCTAGTGTTATCCATCTTCATTCGCAATTTTGTCCGAGACCCTCCGTTTGACCACGTGTTTCTGGGCCACATATTATTATACATCTCGGGGAAATAACAAATTTAAAAAATCAATATCTGATCACTCTGAGCTTTGATGAGTGGCTTCCACGACTCGAATCAAATATGTTTTATCCCCGAAGCCAAAGAAATAGCAATTTAGGAGCGTCTGGTCGGATTTAGTACCTTTAATATTATTGCAACCGGACTGTTATGGACTGTGAATTACATTGCCGATAAAAAGTATACAACGAGGAGTAACTCTAATTACAAAACTTCATTTGGCGAATGAGCCCGGAAATAAACATTCTTTTGTTCGATTGATGTTATTATTATCGACGTAAGCGGTGTTGTTATCTGCAAATCGAAAGTAAATGATTGGAAATGAGGATAATGAAGTGTCCGCGGACAGTGTACAGGTGCCGCTCATTCGACGGCGCGGGAGTTTGGATGAGGGAGATTCTTGTGCGGAAGATGACTTCGAATCGGTTTCTGATAATAACGACACCAGTTCACATTTGCTAAGGTCATTATTTAGTGGCATTCTATGCGTGCTCCTTGGATTATTGCAGTCACGCACCAATCATGTGAATTACAGGACGGACGCCAGAATATTTAGGGCGGGGGCTAGGACTTTTTTTTTACATGATTTATTCATGGTTGTAACAGTTTTTGTAGCATATTATACCTTGTACATATACACATAAATATAACAAAAGAGATTCAAATTAACCTTAAAGGGGTACTGTACGCCATTTTCATTAAATTTCCGGTGATAACAACGATGAAATATCGATAATATATAGAAATATAAGTAATTTGAGTCGAAGATGTATTGTGTAAACGCTCAGGTTAAAGGTACTCAACCCGTAAAGAGGGTCCCCATCTCAACAGATTCCAACAACAACAATCCGATCAGAGGGTCCTATATTACTATTTCTTTGGCTTTGGGTGTAAAAACTATTTGATTCGAGTCGAGGAACCCATCAAACAAAGCTCAGAGTTATTAGATATTGATTTTTGAAATTTGTTATGTTCTCGAGATCAGTACTAATAACTGCCGTAATCTGCTCTGGATGTGTACTCCAAATCTATTCAAACAGACAAGGATGAATAACTCTAAAATCAAGTGGTAATTTTAACGCAATTTTGACTGAGTTCTGGGCCAGATAGTATTCCCGATAATGAAAAATAATAGATTTCTAAAATCGATATCTAACAAATCTGAGCTTTGATGGGTGACTTCCTCGACTCGAATCAAATATTTTTGACCCCCGAAGCCATTGAAATAGTAATTGAGAGGAGTTTTATCGGGTTGAGTACCTTTAATAGGCTATATTAAAATTTAATAATTTAAAAGTTAATAATTTGATATAAATTGAATTTATGACTGGAGCCATAAAATGGCGTCAACTAAATTATGAATTTCCGTGTACACGACGTAAAGTAATTGAGGGATACTAGATTGTTAAACCGATCGCGCACACGATCGTTTAAATATAATGATGATACGGGGAGAAAACTCAAGCCACTAACTGACTAGTGACGATACAATAACTCAAATGAGAATATGGGACTAGTATGCATATAATATAACTTTTATTTGGTTTATTTGGTTAAAAACTGTACAAAAATTACTCGACAACGACAATTTGTATTTTTGCACTCCGGTAAATTTGCCATCCGTAACACTACTTCGTACTCAACAGATTTTCAAATAATGGAAAAATTGTTACCTTATTCTCCGACTCGGAGACTATAGAAACCAACAACAACATTTTGGGTACAGTATCCCTTTAAATATGTATAATTTGGGCATACATGTGAAAAATATTGTAATTTGCTGTAATTTCCTCCTGAAACATAATTCAATTTAGCCGAATATTGCCTGAATTTGACCGAAAATATCTCCAATTTGCCAGAAGTTTGAGCTTTCAGAAAGTTGGGGGTGCTTCATCTGTTATGCGTGTTAATTGAGAGATGAACCCATACATTTAGGAGGAAATTTAAATTTAAGCAATTAAACGTGGACGATTTTCTATCGGTCAGTGGGCACTTCCAGACAAGACCTGTTTAAATTCGTGTCTTGGTGGAACACATATTTAAATATTTGCCCATATTTTATGACACAATTTAAGAATTAAACATTAACGCCGAGTAGATTATATTGATAGTCTAGAAAAGAAGTTATCCTAGAGAAGAACAATACAATTAATGGGTCTTTAACCATTTCTTTACTCAATGGATTCTCCCACTCAGTTATCAAAGTATGTATTGGAAGGTTCTATTATTCATTTGGATGGGTGTACAGGAAAATGAGCCGACAATAGACGGCGGCGTATATATACGAAAAGATAAGTATGTGTGTACAGCAGAATTTCTATTAAAGTGATGTGAAACACTCCGGTAGGGTGATCAAATAGAAATGGAGAATAATATTGCTCAAAGTAGTATTTTTTATATCCGGATTGAAAACAAATACCGTCATTCTTATATATTATTTAAATACATGTCACTCTCGATGGCGAATAGTTTTCGTTGGCTTATCGCAGATAGTAGCGCCACGAATAGAGAAGTAAATATTTACAATTGCGCGTAGTTCAGACGATGTTTTCTAAGGGGTGGTAAGGTCGGTTTGTTTGAAATTTCGGCGATGTTACTAGAATGCTATATTCCACCAGTTGGCATAGCGCCTGGATACTAATATTAGTTTCACGCACCAGAATAAGTACATAATATGTCTTTAATTGGTGGGAACATTTTAATGTTCAGATAATAAGTTCAACAAACGACCTATATGTTGAACGTATTATCTGAACATTTCCTCAGGGAACTACTCGTCAATGAGTAATTTTAGTATAGACATGGACATGGTTAAGATCGTGCGCATCTGCGATTCTGCGCACCAATGCACCATTTTGGAACACATCGCGATGGGATTCCCGGTCGTAGCCGTGTATGTCTTGTATACGGTATATAATAGGCCTATATTAATGTTTATATATATGCTACTAGAAGGTGACCCGACTTCGTCCGGGCTTTGACCTTGAATTGTCCATTTTGAAGGTCAAGGTCAAGTGGGGTCCAAAACACTGCCCGGACAAACGTGCCCGTCGAAATCCATCCGGTTTTACCCGATTTGACCTTGAATTGATCATTTTGAAGGTCAAGGTCAGGTCGGGGTCACGACTCGCCCCGTCCAAAACACTCAGTGGACAAAAGTAACCCCACGTATCAAATTTCGTCGAAATCCCATCAAAATTGGCGATATGACCTTGAATTGACCCGATTTCAAGGTCAATGTCACGTCGCACGGGCAAATGAATATGCTTATGGGACTCCCCATACGAAAGTACCCCCACATACCAAGTTTCATCGAAATCCCGTGATATTCGGGCGTTTGACCTTGAAATTACCCGATTTCAAGATCAAGGTCACGTCGCACGGGCAAATTAATAGGCATATGCCCGTTCCCGGCCGAAAATACCCCCACATACAAAGTTTCATCGAAATCGGGTCGGCCGTTTTCGAGTTCATCGCGAACACACAGACACACAGACACACGTACAGACAGACAGACAGACAGACAGATCTTCCAAAATATATAATAGATAGATAAATGGGCGATAAATAACGCCATGTACGTATACGCCTGGAGCGATATTAGATGCATCGTATATATAACGGGGCCAATCAGACCGAATATAAAGTTTACTATTTATATTGCAGACTAAGTAAAAAGTATAGTGGGCCCGTCTGAAATAATTAGGAAGAATAAAAGTAACAGTCATGCACGTTTGAACTGACACAACTTGTACATTCGGCCTAATAACCGAGTGATGTGAACTGTGGCCTCATTTATCAGCGAGGAGAACCATATTAACTGCGTTCTATGCCGTACCTACTACGTGTATATGTGACAGCAGTCAACAGATATATAGATAGTAGCGATGCATAATATATGTAGCCATGAATGTAAGTTTAAACCCGTCAGGATTGACCACTCTAGGCCGCTGTGCGTGTGGAGTCCCATGTTCACTCAATAGAGGGACATGATTATAATATCATACAACGAATCTATATCTACTCTATATCTACGCATGTTGAGATCATATTTCACCAATACAAAACCTGAACTTTGTTTATGTACTGACCGGTTCTGCACTTTATAACATTGAACAAACACGACAGGTCGTATATTTCTTTGTGAGTTCGTGTTTCTTCAGCATCTAGTTCACGGTAGTGGGCGATCCCAGCTCGAGATTGCATGCTTTTTGTGACTTTTATGAGCTGTATCGCAATAACATTGAATTAATTACCCGGGAGAAATTCCATGCTAGTAAGCGACGCTAAGGCCAAAACAAAAAACTTCTCTGTTTCCGATAACAATGGGATAATTTCCAGACAGGCAGGGATTTTTTTTTTTTTACAATTTTTTACTTTTTTTCAACCTTTCAGCCGGAAGTGATATAATAGTGTAGTTACAGTCCCACGGAATATGGTAGATCAATGTGCATTGAAAATGAGCCAATCATTGGGTAAAAACATGCTGTCACTTGAATTTATTCACTCTGCAGTATGATCTCTACCAATAACTGACTTATTTTTGCTTTCGGGATTGGGGAAAAAACAATAAATATTCACATTGACACTGTAACAGGTAACTTTTGACTAGCCTTCTGGAGAAAATTGAAAAACAAAATTGAGGCAGGCAAGAAAATCTCAGCCAGGCAGGGTATCGGAAACAAAGAGGTTTTTTTTTTTTGCCTAAGCAATATCTCTCACCTTCACCAACAATGGAATGCATTATTGCGAAATGTAAATTAACTGAGAAATATATTACCTGCACTGTTTTTATTTTCAATGTTATAAACTTTCCTGTCACAATATCAAAAAGTTCAGAGTTTTTGAACTGGTGGAGTATGATCTCGACCGGGGGGGGGGGGGGGGTAGGACATGAATTGAGTAAATATGGAAATACTTATTGGAGTTGCAGATACCAGCGGAAATAAGTAGGCGTCTCTTTGTTCTACGTCATATAATAAAGAGCGTTTGTATATAATTTTGCCAGATATGGTAATAGTATAAAGAGCGTTTAAGTTGAAAGTTAAAACAGCTAATACATGTTATTTCGGCTAGTCTTTGCTGAGCAAATAGACTTTTAAGAGAGGCCATATAGAGAATCTCTAACGAATTTGATATCCATTTTATCGCAAAATGTCATTTTAGCAAGGAAAAACGATCTCGAAATGGCTGGGGTATAAACAAATTAATATCGATTTCCTTATCACAACCAAAGAGGATGTAAAACCACCTTCAAGTAAAAATATAGTTCCATTTTAAATGTGTCTTGTCATGTTGACAAAATTGCTTGATCAATGACCCTTATCATCCACGTTTATAACACATTCAACACCAAATAACAACACAAATCGAATATCATAATTATATTCTAATTAACATAATAATACAATTCCGGCATTGCCATCGATATCATTGTGCTAAGCTCATACGTAACTGTGCGCGTTGATAATATGCGCGTGTCTTACTAAAATATATAAGGCCGGGTCTAGGGGCTAATTAATTGATAAAAGTACTTATATGTTCTAACTCGCATCATATGTTTACTGAATAACAACTACAAATGATACCTGATATATGTTTTATTAAAGGAAAACGACTTACGTTGAACTATGTTGGCCTATATATGGATCATATTATACATGTATGTAAATGGGAACTTCACAATACAATGCACATACGGCAAATGAACCAACGTCAACGCTCAACATGATGGTGAAACTAATAATTCCCAGTAAGTTTAATAATTGCCTTGCACCTTATATAATTACAGATCAAACCGCCGGCGATATGAATCACTATCAGAAGAAAATAAAGATGAAGCCACGCCCACGTCTCTTACATCTGACGGAAAGACATATGGAACGGTTAACGGTAACGTGGAACAAACAACACTGGAATCAACACAGAATGGTGACGTATTTCTCGACGATAAACTGAAGCAGCCAGACGACACCGAGGACTCGAAGGACACCGAAAGTGATTCTAAGAAGATAGGGCCACTCAAACTGCTGGTGAGAAATTTCACGTCCATACCTGTATAAGGGGTTCAAGCCCCGGCATTGCTTTTCCAATCCTGCTCTGGCTTATTTGACCCTCCAAATTGTTCTCCAGGCAATTTTTACAGCGGTGATAATATCAACATATCCTTTTGCAAATAGGTTCACATTGGCCCTAAATATTCCCCAAAGCCAGTTATTCCGTTGAGTGAAAAAGAGTGAAAACATCTGGTGAGTCCGATTTATGTTTATATTGAGCGTAAATAATTCTGATTCAAATAATGCCGATATGGGCTTATTTGTGTGTTTGAAATACGCTTAATATGAGCTTATTTTCAAGAGAACAGGCTGGATAATATAGGTATATCTGACTCATGGACGCACTTGCTCAGAACGCTTGTTCGTTGCTTCAATATGCGTGAACAAATTCTCATTTCTTATTAATAATATACAAACTTAATATATATATATACCTTTATTTCCTCCGCAACGGAGAGTTTAACATTATACATCATACACAAGTTTAGAGTTTCAACATATTGGTGACAAAAATAACCATCAATTTATCACATGGTTTTATACACAAAATATGCGCAATACAAATTCAATGAGATATGTGCATTGCAACTGTTGGCCTCGTGTATTTATAATTTCGCGAAACACTTCACCTGGATAAAGTATCTGTCTGATGGAGAAAGACGGAGTTGTCTGCGATATAGCTTTATTTGCGTTATTGAGTTGTTGAGCTATTATCACGTTTAGTTAGATGCCACTCCGACTAAATACAAATTATTCATGTATATCTTGTTTTCTGTCTCCGATCAGAGCGGTTCGTGAGCTGTTTATATGTGATCCATTTAGTCCACAGATTCTAGCCGCATCAGATCCGAATATATGTTCCACAGCTTGAATGCATTGCGAGCAAGAAACAAGGCGAATTGCTTAATATCATTTACGAAGTCGCGAATGGATGGCGGGATACATGCAAGAAATATCATCAACTGATCTATGGGGTTCAAGTTGTCAATATATAAGAAACATGGTATACCGAAATCCTCTATGACGTTGAACCATATTTCAATTCTTGTTTCGGCTAAGGCGGGACACAAGATAATTGCATGCTCGATTTCGTTTTCAAAAAGTTTATGACATATCTGACACTTCCCGTGTGCTGGGGACAAGGCCCGGGCCAGGATTTTGGCTATTTCTAGAAATTCAAGCGTATGTTGAGGATAGCTTCTACATGCTAGCCAAAGAGGTGAAATTGACAGTGAACTATGATTATTTGCGAATGGGACTAGGGAATGTTCATTTCGTAATCTTGTCTGCCATGACTGCTCGTTTGATTGTTTGATTTTTGTTACTATGAGGGATTTCCATGTCTCCTTGGATGGGAAGTGTCCTTCTTATAGAAATGATGTTAGATAGGGCGTGAGGTTATAGTTGTCAAGAATTCTCATGATTTCTGAAATAAACGATGCATTACAATTAGGTTGTTGAATGTGACTCTTAAGACGGAACATGAAAATCGTTTTCGATGTCTTTTCATGTGCCGTCCTGCAGAGACATCCAAGCAGACTAAGTTTTCTCTTGTCAATAACTGCTGATAGAGAGGATATATAGTCCTAGCATGTAGCAAGCCTTGTACCACATCTGTGCGCGCCCTATAAGGGAGTCCTTGAATTTGTTTTAAGCAAAATCTGTGAACTTTTTCCAGTGAGTTTTCATTTGTCAAAGATATGCCGCAAAGGAATTCAGACCCATATAGGCCTTTGGGTAAAACTACAGTGTTGTACAAAGTATTTGAACTGAGGGGCGTTATACCACCGGCATACATACCAGCGTTACTTAACATGAGATACGTAGAGCGTATTTTGTGGCATATGTGATCAGTTAGATGGTTGCCCATGTTAATGTTTTGTAATGGGATTCCAAGGTGTGTGACCTGATCTGATTCCGACACGTGTTCATTATTTATAATCCATACAACTGTTTCTCGGGATTTTTGTAAGGAAGATGGTTCATTAAAGATGACTACTTTGCATTTATCCTGGTTGTATTTGAATCTCCATTTCTGACTGTATGAACTGCATAGGTCACACAAAGTTTGGAGGCCAGAAGAGGTTAGAGACAAGAGAGTCATATCATCGGCTTGGGTTGGAGATGCGCAACACGCAGAGCCCACTCGCAAACCATGGTGACTGTTTTCAAGTTGGAAAATTAGCTCATCGATGAAGATCATGTAAAATAAGGGGGAGAGTATACTTCCTTGACGCGTTCCCTGTTGTATATCGACGTATCGCGAAATCGAACCATTGAATTGAACAGAGCATTTTATTCCACTTAACAAAGAACTTATAATATGCCATATTTTACCAGTGAATCCACGTTGATAGAGTTTGAGCAGGAGACCGTGAATCCAAACTGTGTCAAATGCTTTACGGACATCTAAAAACAAGCAAACAGTGGGCTGTGATTTTCGGCCGTGAAGGCGATACTTTCATGAATTATGAAGGACGACGTGAGTCAGCTAACACCTTTTTGAAATCCATGCTGTAGTGGATGTACTTTGATGAGATCTGTTGAAAAGGTTTCAAGACGGTTCAAAATAATTTTTTCAAAATTTTTATATAGAACAGGGAGCAATGTAATAGCACGATAATTATCGAATTGTTTTTTGGATTTATTGCCTCCTTTGAAAAGCGGTACCATAATATAGGTATATCTGACTCATGGACGCACTTGCTCAGAACGCTTGTTCATTGCTTCAATATGCGTGAACAAATTCTCATTTCTTATTAATAATATACAAACTTAATATACATTGAAACACTGGTATATATATTCGCAAGGTTACAGTCAAGTAATTTGATTGGAAGCTCCCGCCAACGGATTTTGATGCAGATGCAGGAGA
Source organism: Siphonodentalium dalli (assembly GCA_032622095.1). Taxonomy (NCBI): domain Eukaryota; kingdom Metazoa; phylum Mollusca; class Scaphopoda; order Gadilida; family Siphonodentaliidae; genus Siphonodentalium; species Siphonodentalium dalli. The sequence goes on along the minus strand of CP136068.1, from coordinate 113,999,377 downwards.
GAATTAAAAAAATATGGGTTCTGGTTGGTTAATAATTTTTTTTATATTTAAACATATAACATACATTAAATCACTCCTCTTGAAATTTCAGACTTCATACAAAACATTGGCGCATTGTAAAGCACGTAGATCCTAGTTTGAATTTTGTTGGTGTGAGGTAAAAAATGTCAATATTTTGTTCATGTAATTCTGACTCTTGATTATAAATCCGAAATTTAAATGTACATTCCATGCCCGACGATATGATTTTTATTTAATGCAGAAAAGTCCGATTTTTGTATAAACCCATATACCCTGTGCCAATGCATTCTCTTATATATGAGAGGCGACCTATATGCGAGTCGACCATAGGTCGCCTCGCATATATAAGAGAATGCATTGACCTAACAATTTTTCATCATTTGTTATTATTTTTTACAATTTTTTACAATTTAAATATTTGTTTCTTATATTCTTTAACAGACTTATTTTGTAGGTTTAGTGCCAGGGAATCTTACGTTTTTCAAGGGCATCAAACTTATTACTATGAATACTTGTTGATAGTTTTGAGTTATAACATGCCCCTAAAGTTTTATCCAGTTTGTTTTCAAATTCGCAATAGCATGCTTAAAGGGGTACTGTACACAGAGATAGGCAATTTTTTTATTTACTCCCATTGACATAACTTTCAAGTGAGATTGTGTTCGTCTTATATGTGTTTCGTATAACCTAATTTAAATATTGATCTTGGAAATAAAAATATTACGATTTCAAACTACGCGCCATATTTATGACCTTCACCGGAGAAGACGCAGGTTGCAGGATGAACCGGAAGTTCAATTTATGCCTGCAATCTCTTCCATCGAACAATCTCACCCCCTATAAAAATACTTGACGCTTTATGAATCTTGTTTCTTCTCTTTTTTTCCAAATTGGTTATAGCGGGACTTCCTTTTGCATGTAACATGTTTTGTTCGCAACTCAATAATGTTCGTCGTAAACGGCTGTCGATAAAAGACACCCAACATGTGAGATTTAAAGAACGGTAACTCGTAATGGCATAATTCGCCATTTTATGACTCCAGCCATAAATTCATTTATATTAAATAATTCAATTTGACTTTTATGATAGCCTGTTAACCGGATTGTTTTCAGTAGACATCGTCGACTCAAATACGTTATTTTAAAATATAATATTGATATTAGATCGCAATTGTTACCGGGAATTTATTGAAATTGGCGTACAGTACGCCTTTAAGCATACCTAAAAATATTCAACCCCCAACAAAAATAAAATGTTTAAAAAACATTTTTAGGGCCGATATTACAGACCATAAATTAGGGCCGATGAGATCGGCCCCTGGCGCTGAAAGGGTTAAGCTCAATTCTGTTGAGGCGCATCCATTCCCTTGTATCAAGGAAACAGTTTTCGAGTTGTTGACAAACATTCTGATATCCGTCCTCGAAAATTCTACATAACTCTTGACTATCATCATCATATAAATGATATTTCATGGAATGTCTGTCCATGGTGCGTCCCAGGGGTAGAGTGTAGCACAAGAATAGGAGAGGACCTAGGATAGACCACCCAGGAACTGCAACATCTACACGAAGTTGCCGAGTAAGCATCACCTATTTTCACTTTTTGAGTCCTCCCAGTTAGATATGAACGGAACCAATCTTCAACAATATTTTGAAGACGCATCAGAATTACTTCGTGGTCACAAGTATCAAAAGCAGCATTTAAGTCAATCATAAGTAGGAGGACACAATAATTATTCCCTCTATCAAGAGACAGATCGATGTCATTCTTCACCTTGCTCAAGTCAGTTTCTTAGGAATGACTCCGTCGATAAGCTGATTGACATTTGTCAAAAAGTCCATTGGCGTTCACGTGATCAAGAATTTGGTGACTGACCACTTTCTCCAAAACCTTGGAGATAAATGATAAGTTGGACACATGACGGTGGGACTTCAATGCCTCTGGACCGAGATCACACTTCTTTATTATACCGCTATTCTCAAAGTAATTGACCAGAAAAACGGGGTGATACCCCGGTCATGACCGCGGTGATACCGGTAATAAACGGTAGCGAGATGGTCACGGCGGTGGAGTTACGGTATTGGGCGATAATGATACCGCAGTCTTTTAGCGGGCACCGCATTAATGTTTTTGAATACCGCAGTCTTTTAGCGGGCACCGCATTATTTTTTTGGAATACCGCGGTGATTTTCATGGAACTCTTTGAGGGGAGGTATTTACTCCCACATACTTGTTCGCATTAACAAGCGGTATCAGTACCGCGGTATTGGAGGATACTGCGGTATAGTACCGCGGTATTAACAGGGTGACACCACGTTATTGGTGGTCAATTACTTTAAGTATAGCGGTAGATGTCACGATTGATGCTTTCATTTCACGTGGAACACTGCCAATTTTCATGGAACATTAAAGGTACTCAATCCGATCAGAGGGTCCTATATTACTATTTCTTTGGCTTTGGGGGTAAAAAATAATTGATTCGAGTCGAGGACCCTACCAATCAATGCTCAGTGTGATCAGATATCGATATTTGAAGTTTCGTTATTTATATTCTTTCTGTCCCAGAACACAGTCAAAATTGCGTTATTATTACCACTTGATTTTAGAGTTATCCATCCTTGTTTGTTTGGATAGTGTTTTGGTGTACACATCTCGAGCAGATTACGAAGTTAAGGGCAATTATTAGTACTCATGTCGAGAAAATAACAAATTTCAAAAATCAATATCTAATAACTCTGAGCTTTGTTTGATGGGTTCCTCGACTCGAATCAAATATTTGTTACCCCCAAAGCCAAATAAATAGTAATATAGGACCCTCTGATCGGATTGTTGTTGTTGGAATCTGTTGAGATGGGGACCCTCTGATCGGATTGAGTACCTTTAATGATCCGTGTGAACATAGGAGCCAAATGAGCACGATTTTGATTTCATGTTGATTATTGTTCTAAAAACCGACGATTCATTGGTATAAGATAGGTTGACAAGTATTATTGATATACCCGCTTCAAATGCTCTAAAAAAAATACTTACTATGGTCACAGCCATTCTCCAGCTGTTTTCAATTTTTCGCACATAAGTACATCAGGAACGTAGATGTAGAGTCGAGACTCATGGTTTGATCTACACCGGATCACAGCATGTGACAACACGGGCATTACCCTGTATACTATGGGGATGCCCGTCCGATTTGATACCATCCGATTCGACGGTCCCCATATCATCAGATTCCAACAACAACAACAACAACATTTTTTTAAATGCCGCTTCAGTTATCAGAATCGATTTATTGCCCAAAAATAATGCTAACCACGGTCAACTATAGTATAAAATTGCCCCAAATATGTTATTTATCCACGATTTGTTCAACGAAATTTTGCCGGTTGTAAAATATCTGACACAAAAAAGCCACTGGATTTTAGAGTTATCGACCTTCATCCGCTATATGGTCAGATAAGTTCTTCTCGTCTATAGTTTATTGGGCCACATAAAATTTAAATAATATAAGATTTCAAACATCGATATCTGATCACTCTGAGCTTTGATGGGTGGGTTCCTCGACTCGAATCAAATATGTTTTACCGCCGAAGCTAAGGAAATAGTAATTTGCGAACGTTAAAGGGGTACTGTACGCCATTTTCAATAAATTTCCAGTGATAACAACGATCTAATATCGATAATATATAGAAACATAAGTAATTTGAGTCGAAGATGTATTCTGTAAACGCTCATGTTAATAGGCTATCTTAAAATCAAAGTTAATAATTTGATATAAATTGAATTTATTACTGGAGCCATAAAATGGCGTCAATTAAATTAAGAATTTCCGTGTACAAAACGTAATCAAATTAATTGAGGGATATTGGATTGGTAAACCGATCGCACACACGATCGTTTAAAACATTATGATGATACGGGGAGAAAACTCAAGCCACTCACTCACTAGTGACGATACAATAACTTAAATCAGTATATGGGACTAGTATGCATATAATATAACTTTTATTTGATACATTTGGTTGAAAACTGTACAAAAATTACTCGACAACGACAATTTGTAATTTTGCATTCCGGTAAATTTGCCATCCGTAACACTACTTCGTACTCAACAGACTTTCAAATAATGGAAAAAGTGTTACCTTTTTCTCCGACTCGGAGACTATAGAAACCAACAACAACATTTTGGGTACAGTACCCCTTTAATTCGGATTGAGTACCTTTAATCTACATTCAAACGTATTCTGTAATAATACATTAGATGGTACCCGCGCAGTGTGCTGATTCACAGAAATTATTGATGGTCAGACATCGGTTTTAAGGGGATGGTAAAGTTTGGTCAAGATGGCCATCGCGGATTGCACCCTACCTCCAGATGATCAATAATTACTCACCGGCCATAGCATGGATAAACTTCATATTTTTCACACATAATAATCAATAATAAACAAAGATCTTGTCATTAGTAGAGAAATTTTAGCTGTTAGAATTTACTCGCGGTAGAGTGACAAAAAATCATGTCCCCAAACGGCGTTTCTCCAGTTCCAATGGTTAACTTTTTGTACAAACTGAACAGTCAAAATGGTCCTATAAGAATCTGGCTAGAGACAAGGAGACATCATTTTGAGGAAAAACAAGAACTTTCCCAAATACCCTGCCTGTGAAAATAGTACTGTCATCCTGAATAATGGCATAGATCCTATTTTTAGTCTATGATAATGGCAAAATGTCCTACATTTGCATTGTTTACATTCTTAGGAACTATTTTTCTTGGTATGGGAGACCATAATATCCTAACATTATTTTGCGATAGCCGATACACAAGCCATGGGGGCGGGGCGGCCATGATTACAAACAAACCCATCCGTCAATACTAGAATACGATTACGAATGGAAATCGATCAGTATAGACAATCGCGCATGGGATCAAGCTTTTGATTATGCCCATCAATATATATGGGTTATAAGCTATATGATTGTACCTGATAACCGACAAAATTTCTAGATTAATTTACATTCAAATGTTATTAAACGTATTTTTCCCCACAATGTTTTTATCCCAGTGCACCAAAATAGAACTGACCGGAAGTGAACTCGGACAAGGAGTCCGTCGTAAAATATGACATATTTCGTCGGAATACGGTACTTTCCTATTCATAAATATGTTTTTATATAGGCTATTTGATTTTAGAATAATACAATATTCTGAAACATGTAAGTTATCTATTTATGTGATTTGCGTAATAATACGACATCTTGTAATCTCGCTTTCGACTATAGACTGGTAATTCTAAAAATAAAATATCAACATTTCCATCTGTAAACAGCACATAACTTCATAAATCGTGGGTAATCAAGCAACTAAATTAATTCCAACAACTTAAATAAACTGAAAGCATCGATTTCATATCATAAACTTTCCCGATTGCAGGATCGAATTGCTTTTCTGGTCGATTTTCGTATACCTGCCGCGAATTAAAAAATGACAACAACATCATGAACATGTGTTTACAATAGAAAAACTGACACGTTTTAGCGGACGTTTTTCAAACGATACAGTGAACATTAATCTAAAGTATAGCTCCTTAATTGGCTCTTAACGGTATGTCACTTATCATAATGGGCTGCCTAATGATACTGTTGAAGTTATAGTTTTTCACATTTGAATGCCAAAACAATGCCATAATATTGCAGATATACTCTGTTTCAAAGTCATTTTTCTGGTACTAAAAGCTTTTTAGCTCACATCTATTCGTGGCACCTCCTTTAACAATATATGCTCTATATATTATCTCTATGTTGTTATATCTATTACTGTCTGCTTTTATGTGAAAAATACCAATTTTGTCAGCCCGTTTCCAGACATTTTTTATGAAACAGACTTTGCCATCCCCTTAAGACGTTCCTGTTGGGCGAGCAAACGCCCCGCATCGTTAGTACCGGTATCGACGAACCATTTTGCGGAAGTCTATGTTAATCTCTGTTGGTTTGTCATGCGCACTGTGAATTGTTGGCGTTCGATAGGGAGAATTTAAATAAAATAGTTTGCAGACAAAGTTACTTGTTCGGCATTTCATTATTATTTGAACCAGAACAAATGATGAAATCGTGTGATGATTAGACTGCATAATACGTACGGGTCCTGCATTTTCTTAACCCTTTACCCAACAGAAGGGCCCTGTGCCAATGCATTCTCTTATATATGCGAGTCGACCATAGGTCGCCTCGCATATATAAGAGAATGCATTGGCTTAACTCATTAAAAAATATATAATTGTTAAAGAATGTAAGAAAAAATAGTAAAATGTGTTAAAAACAGATTTTTTTAGGCCAATGCATTCTCTTATATATGCGAGGCGACCTATGGTCGACTCGCATATATAAGAGAATGCATTGGCACAGGGCATAACTGTAACTATCACAATGTGGTCAAGGAGCCGGTTCCAATGATATCCATATTTGTATGGTTCTATTGAGACAGACCGAAGATATTTTAGGCTGTTGAAGCTTTATTTGGCCGGTTTTGGCCGGTTTGTTGGGTAAAGGGTTAAATACTGAAATATCGATATACATGTACATCTAATAGAAACGAGAAAAGTGTTCGTCGAGTCTAATAGCGCCCAAACGCCCCGCGATCGTCTCTTAAAAAGAGCATCTACGTCCGAACGTAAGTAATAAAGAACGTCATCCATTGTGAACTTTTGTACTCTTTCGATGTTTTATATATGCATGATTCTGTGGATACACGATATTTACAGAGATTACATGCATGTGTGCATCCACCCTAAATCATGTTTGGCGATTGGACAACCCGATCGGTAGTTCGTTTGTAGATTTTGTTTAGTGCAGCATGTTATAATATCAAAACTGCAGACAGTTTTCAGAAGAAAAAAAACAGCTGCGTTTAGAAGAAAGTTATAATGGAAACGCTATATAAATATAATAATTGAATGTAGTTTGAGTGTGTTTTATTGAATGGTGTGTTCAATAAAGCGCACTCAAACTACATTCTTGTTTTAAAGATGCATAATCTGATTAAGCGCCCCTCAATTACTATTTATTTGGATTCGGGGTTCATAAATATTTGATTCGAGTCGAAGAACCCACACATCAAAGCTCAAGAGTTAAATTTGTATTATATATCAGTTTTTGAAATCTATTATTTTCACCGTCGGACCAAATTGCGGATGAAGATGGATAACTCTAAAACAGGAGGCTTTGTGTTGATAATAAGGCCAAATTTCGTGGAATAACATGTTGATAAATAACGCGTTTCGGGCAATTTTATACTATAGTTGACAGCTGAAAATTAAGTTAAGAAATATTGTTTATTTTGGTGCCAAATCGGCGAGCGTCTTAAGAAAAAAATGCAGTACTGTAGTCTTTACCATGAAAAATTAATGTGTCCATTCGCCAAAGTGTGACTGCTCAACATTATTATGAAGCTACATACATATTTATATAAACCGTGTGTTACACTAAATCATGTTCGGCGATTGGACAAACCGATCGGTAATTTGTTGGTAGAATTTCGCAGTGCAGCACGGTATAATATCCAAACTGTACACATTTTTTCAGAAGAAAAAAAGAAGCTGCGTATAGAAGAAAGTTATAACGGAAACGCTATTTAAATATAATAATTGAATGTAGATTGAGTGTGTTTTATTGAATGGTGTGTTCAATAAAGCACACTCAAACTCTATTAATTTTTATGTTTACCCATACCATAGTATGGTAAACATAGTGTCGTTGCCCGGATTGACCACTCGTCGTTCGTCCATCTGTCTGTCTGTCCGTCTGTCCGTAGACACTTTACGGGTAATGCGATAACTCAAACATTTTCTATCCGATCGAAACCAAATTTTGTATATGGGTTTCTCAGTCCAAAATACAGATCGAATTCGAATTTGGGTTTGATCCGAGATTTTGTTACAGAGTTATGGCCCTTTTTCAACTTAGAATTTACGCATTCTGCCATAACTCAAACATTTTTTTCTGATTGGAACCAAATTTGGTATGTGAGTTTCACAGCCCAAAATACAGATCTAGTTCGAATATGGGTTTGATCCGATTTATTTTAAAGGAGGTATGACCCTTTTTCGATTTAAATTTTTTTTTATTTTTAACTTTTATAATAATACAAAAAAAATTTAAAGTTAATAAAATTTGAAAAACTAGCACCATTATAACTCTGCCAAGGGTACCCCAAATCACCACACCAAATGTGATTAAATTGGTCCAAAATCTTGTGTTATGTACTTGTAAATCTGTTAAAGTACTGGTAAATACTTAGCTATTGATAAGGCTATATTATTTTCTGATGTCTCTTATGCCAATGTGCAAATAATCTGATAAAGAAGGCTATGGTATCTAATTTAAAATAAAGATTCAACAATAAACATCACATGATATTAACAGTAGACTTGGACATCTGTGCTGCAGAGTTATATCTTCAGATGGTCTGATATCATTATAATTGTTATTGGTTTAATAGAGAGGTCAGTGTTCAACATAAACAATTCCTGTGATTTTTTGACAGCTCTGCTATATAATTGATGTTAATGGGTCAGTGGTGAGGTTGCTTATCTGTATACTAGGACACATTATTATTGTAAACTTAAATTGGACTCTCTTAACCCAAGTATTCCATGTCCAGGTCACACCTACACATTTAACCCACGGGCTTGCTGGCTGTGGCGGTTTAGTATTACAGATCCTGTATCAGTGCATTCTCTTATATAAATTCCAGTGACCCATAAATTCCAATAATTTGTGTTTTGTACATTTGTCTATAATAGTACATAACAGTATACTCTATAATTCAACACCAAAACTCTCATTTATCCGATCATATTAAATTTTTATCGCCAAGGGATGGGTTAACATCTGGCGATCGTGATCGGCCTCTCGTTTAAATGAATAATTTCCGTTTCAAGTTTTCCAAAGTTGATGCTAAACATGCTTCACGTTTCTCTCTTATGTCTAGTTTAAGTATGCAGACTGCCAGAGCGTTCTGTTGATGATTGTCGGTACGTTGGCATCCATTGTTGGTGGAGTAGTATTCCCTCTCAACTTCCTGGTATATGCAAAAATAGCCACTGTGTTCATCGAGGATGCCCGTATAAACAGGTGAGAATAAATTAAAGATTCCCGGTCTCATTTGATCACTACAGCGACAGTATCGATATACATGTAAACCACAGGCTATTTTAACTGAATTGAATTGAATGCTTTATTGCAAAGACACAAATTAATGCGTAATATGCAAAACACATACATGTATACACATATATTAACTCGAATATTAACATTCCTTGTGTAGTGCACATCTGTCCATGCATGGGGAGGTGCGGAATATCGGCCACGTCATGGTCCGCACATCTATGGGGAATGCTAACAATCATAAGTATATTTATATTAATACATCATATACAATACATCTGTTATTTAGTTTTATTATATGATCATAAGTTTCTTTCCCAATTTCTATGTTAAAACATAACGAAAAAATTGAGATATCTAATGATGTTCACCTCATTAATCAAACAAGATGTTAATAACAGTTCTGAGTGACGTCAGATACTTCAGGGGTTAACATAACTTATTATAAGACCTGAATATAAATAGGATTTTCCCAGCTACGTTCTTATCCAATGGAAGCGAGTTTCATATAATAAAACAGTTATAGCATTGTTTCTTGGTTGACACGAGGAATTGTCAGCCCTTGGAAGTCAATATTCACCTCGCGGCCTATGGCCTTTGTGAATATTGACTTCCTCGGGTTGACAATTCCACGTATCAACCTCGAAACAATGCGATAACTGTATAATAGCTAATATATATTTTTATATTAGAAGTCAATATATATATTTTTTATATTAGAAGTCTATATATATATTTTTTATATTAGAAGTCGATATATATATTTTTTATATTAGAAGTCGATATATATTTTTTCTCTCCCAAAATGACCTATGCATGTACTTGTTTATATTTGGACCGACACTTGTTCTAAGTTTAGATGTGTTAATCATCCTTAAAATCTCCATGTAATAATAGTAATGATTGTTTAGTTTAACCCTTTACCAAACAAAACGGCCAAAAACGCCCAAATAAAGCTTCAACAGCCTAAAATATCTTCGGTCTGTCTCAATAACACAATACAAATATGGATATCATTGGAACCGGTTCATTGACCACATTGTGATGGTTACAGTTATGCCCTGTGCCAATGCATTCTCTTATATATGCGAGTCGACCATAGGTCGCCTCGCATATATAAGAGAATGCATTGGCCTAAAAACAATCTTTTTTTAACACTTTTTACCATTTTTTCTTACATTCTTTAACAATTTTATAATATTTTCTTACATTTTTTAACAAGTTTTATGTTTACCCATACCATAGTATGGTAAACATAGTGTCGTTGTCCGGATTGACCACTCGTCGTTAGTCCGTCCGTCCGTCCGTCTGTCTGTCTGTCTGTCTGTAGACACTTTACGCATGGTGCGTTAACTGAAATATTTTCTATCTGATCGGAACCAAATTTTGTATATGAATTTCTCAGCACCAAATACAGATCGAGTTCGAATATGGGTTCGATCCGAGTTTTTTTTACAGAGTTATGGCCCTTTTTCGACTTGGAATTCATGCATGCTACCATAACTCAAAAAATTTTTATTTGATCAGAATCAAATTTGGTATGCAAGTTTCTAGGACCAAAATACAGATCGAGTTCGAATATGGGTTTGATCCGATATTTTTTAATGGAGTTATGGCCCTTTGACATAGAATTTCTGCATATTTTGATAAATCAACCATTTTTCAACTGATAAGAACCAAATTTGGTATGCGAGTTTCTCAACTCAAAATACAAATCGAGATTGAATAGGGGTTAGATCCAACATTTTATACCAGAGTTATGGCCCTTTTTCAACTAAGAATTGAACAGATAACCATAGCAGTCGACAACTAATTGATTACCAGCAGTATCAATTTAGCTCTGTAAGAGACAAACAGTAAATCTGAGTTATTGATACTTAAGAGTTATTTTTAGACATTTGTGTGAGGGGTAACCAGATATATGTTTTTGAGGGCTGGCTTACAGGCTGTAGCTCTATCTCATTAATTTGCACTCTTACTCTGGGTTTATGAGAAGGTATATTTTGTCATGTTTGTCCAGTGTTTCACAGACAAAAAAATCAAATGCATGTCCATGCTGGTGGAGATGGGAATATTTATATTTTAATACCCACAAAAGACTAATTTTTATGTTTACCCATATCATAGTATGGAAGTGTCAACATCCGGATTGACCAACTGTCATTAGTCCATCCATCTGTTTGTCTGTAGACACTATACGCATGGTGCGATAACTCAAACATTTTTTATCTGATCGGAACCAAATTTTGTAAAATGAATTTCTCAGCATAAAAGACAGATCGAGTTCGAATATGTGTTTGATCAGACAATTTTTAACTGATTTATGGCTCTTTTTCGAAAATAAAAAAAATTCAAAAATAAATTTAGTTTGAATTCCTTGCCCTATTTAACATAAGCCTGTGATTTATTGACAGCTCTGCTGTATAACATATATTAATCGGTCAGCAGTGAGGTGTTTATCGTCATTGCTGTTGTGTGTAGAATTTGATACATTATCATTATATTGGAATCTCTTGATCAAGTATTGCATGTCCAGGTCACCTTTTCACATTTAACCCAAGGCTGTGGTGGTTCAGTATTACAGATACTGTTCCAGTGCATTCTCTTATATAAATGTGAGTGACACATAAATTCCCGTAATTTGTGTTATGTGCATTGTCTATAATAGTACCTAACAGTATACTCTATAATTCAACATCAAAACTCTCATTTATAATTCCGATCAGAGTAATTTACTATCGCCAAGGGATGGGTTAACATCTGCCGATCGTGATCGGCCTCTCGTTATAATATTTTTCTACATTCTTATGACAATTTTATCATTTTTAATATGTGTTAAGCCAATGCATTCTCTTATATATGCGAGGCGACCTATGGTCGACTCGCATATATAAGAGAATGCATTGGCACAGGGCCGTTCTGTTGGGTAAAGGGTTAATGTGACTCATGTGTTTGTCAGTCTATAGATACATGTAATTTCTTTATATCATACGTGGTATGATTTATGAGAATAAAATCTTGACTATTTGGGGATAGTTGAGTTTGAAATACTTTATAGATCAAATTCACTGCACCAGAAATCGCTCAAATCCATGAACAACATTATTGTCTTGTATTATATGATTCTGCGTGCTGGACAATTTAATATAGACAAAACTAACTTGGGCCAACAAGTCACTGAAATAATTGATACTAATACTACATAAATTTCAAGCCTGGACTCCACACAAATTTTTAAATGTATCCCTTAACCCTTTACCCAAAAGAACGGCCCTGTGCCAATGCATTCTCTTATATATGCGAGTCGACCATAGGTCGCCTCGCATATATAAGAGAATGCATTGGCTTAGCACATATTAAAAATGATAAAATTGTCAAAGAATGTAGAAAAATATTATAAAAAATGTAAGAAAAAATTATAAAATTGTTAAAGAATGTAAGAAAAAATGGTAAAAAAATTGTTTTTTTAGGCCAATGCATTCTCTTATATATGCGAGGCAACCTATGGTCGACTCGCATATATAAGAAAATGCATTGGCACAGGGCATAACTGTAACCATCACAATGTGGTCAATGAACCGGTTCCAATGATATCCATATTTGTATGGTGTTATTGAGACAGACCGAAGATATTTTAGGCTGTTGAAGCTTTATTTGGGCGTTTTTGGCCGCTTTGTTGGGTAAAGGGTTAATCCCATGTCAAATACGACGTCTATGTAAATTCATTCATACCATTGTTAAAATGTTCGACGATACTTCGCCTGAATGATATATTAGATCACCTGAACCATTTATTTATCCCTAAATGTATCAGCGAAATGCTGAATGAATATATATGTAATACTCTATATATAATAATTAATTAGTAACTAGATACTATAGCATAACTTTACATAATATCCAGGCCATCATACATTTGTAATACTTTATATATATATATCACTGAAAATCGCCACCAAAAAACATTGACACGAATATTTTATGCCATTTCTATTTATTTGTCATTCTGTATTGCATTTGGTCAGCAGAGAGTTTCGCATCACTTTAATGTACATTAATGCCCTAAGTAATCAACTCCTTAACCACAGCAGAATTATGGGTAATTTTTCAGGATTTAGCCGGAAATGTTATGGCTTGTTGTCATTCATCGGATTAAGCTCTCCTCGAGAGCTTTCCGATGAATGGCAACAAGACATATTTCTGGCTCAATCGTGAAAAATTACCCATAATTCTGCTGTGGTTAAGGAGTCGATTATTTAGAGCATTACTGTACTTCACACGTTTGTAGGCCGAACGACACCTCCATCCCACACGTGCTTTTTACGACAGAGAGCTACACATCTAACAGTACAAATACTGCGGAAAATATCGCCCCTCTAACGGACCAGGTCGGCGAGCTGGTTATATACTTCTACATACTGGGTGTCATCGCTTTCCTCACAGGGATTGTGGAGAACTACTGCTGGGAGCTGAACTGTGAGCGGCGTGATATAAGGATAAGGAGGGAGTACTTCCGGTCCTTACTGCGGCAGGATATAGGCTGGTTTGATGAGCATAGGGCTGGAACTATCGCGACCGAGCATTCCGAGTGAGTAAACCATGGAATGATGGAATACATGTATACAATGAAGAAAACAAAAGTTAGTCAATATGAATAACAGGTTAGTCAACTGTTTATCCACAGGATGACTATCTTTGGCTTAGACATGATGACTAAGGCAGAGAATTAGTCACAATGACAAGGGTGGTGTTAGTCATAACGACTAAGGAATGATTAGTCAAAACAACTAATTAGACAATTATACTGCATTGCATTCAATTATAGATCTAATAGAACTGCGATACAATGGAAATTGAATATTTAGCAATGAATATTAAGCACAATTGAAGGCAGTGTTGCAATTGGAATTATACTTGGTGTAACTTAGTCACTATGACTAACACCAGAGTTAGTCATAGTCATAATGACTCACTGAAAGCCTTTCAGTGAAAGGTGTGGGTTAGTCAAAGTGACCCCAAATGCTTGTGACTAACCCTAAGTTAGTCATATTGACCTGAATCTACATACAGTAATGGCCTAATTAATCAACTCCTTTAACCCTTTACCCATCAGAACGGCCCTGTGCCAATGCATTCTCTTATATATGCGAGTCGACCATAGGTCACCTCGCATATATGAGAATATGCATTGGCTTAAAACATATTAAAAATGATAAAATTGTCAAAGAATGTAGAAAAATATTATATAAATTGTTAAAAAATGTAAGAATTTTGTTTTAAATTGTTAAAGAATGTAAGAAATAATGGTAAAAAGTGATAAAAAATGATTTTTTTTTTAGGCCAATGCATTCTCTTATATATGCGAGGCGACCTATGGTCGACTCGCATATATAAGAGATTGCATTGGCACAGGGCATAACTGTAACCATCACAATGTGGTCAATGAACCGGTTCCAATGATATCCATATTTGTATTGAGACAGACCGAAGTTATTTTAGGCTGTTGAAGCTTTATTTGGGCGTTTTTGGTCGGTTTGTTGGGTAAAGGGCACAGCAGAATTATGGGTAACTTTTCAGGATTTAGTTGGAAATATGGCTTGTTGCCATTCATCGGAAAGCTCTCGGCGGCAACAAGCCATATTTCCGACTAAATCCTGAAAAGTTACACATTATTCTGCTGTGGTTAAAGGAGTCGATTAATTAGGGCATTACTGTATTCTCAGTGTACATAACAACTCCAATAAAACATGTAAATCGGTGTAACAAAATAGTGCGGCTGGTTTGATGAACATGGGCTGGAACTATCGCTACGGAGCATGCCGAGTGAGTCAACCTAGATTACGGAATATCATCATGGTTACTGCGTTGTGTGGTTAATGTTTATAATGTGGTGATCACACGGAATACTTAACTATTTTGTAGCATTCAACGTCGATGTGTACGGAATAATAGTTCTCTCATACTGATTAAAAAAAACTGCCTGTATTATTATTTGAATAATGACGATGGTGATGATGTAAGGTGGTCATTGTATATAATGCTGATGATCATGATCGCGATGATGATGATGATGGTGGATGATGGTCATGATGATGGTGGATGATGGTGGATGATGGTGGATGATGGTCATGATGATGGTGGATGATGGTGGATGATGGTGGATGATGGTGGATGATGGTCATGATGATGGTGGATGATGGTGGATGATGGTGGATGATGGTCATGATGATGGTGGATGATGGTGGATGATGGTCATGATGATGGTGGATGATGGTCATGGTGATGGTGGATGATGGTCATACCGATGATTGTGGTGATGATGCTTATTGTGATGATGTAAGGTGGTCGTTGTAATGGCGATGATGATACTGATGATGATACTGATGGTGGATGATGGTCAAGCTGATGCTGATCGTGATGATGGTGGATGATGATGGTAATGATGGGTGGATGATGATGGTGGATGATGGTCAAGCTGATGCTGATCGTGATGATGGTGGATGATGATGGTAATGATGGTGGATGATGATGGTGGATGTTGGTGGTGATGATATTGATGGTGGATGATGGTCATGCTGATGATCGTGATGATGATGATCAGATGATGATATTGATGGTGGATGATGGTCATGCTGATGATTGTGATGATGATCGTGATGATGATGATCAGAGGATGATCATGATGGTGGATGATGGTCATGCTGATGATTGTCATGCTGGTCGTGATGATGATGATCAGATGATGATATTGATGGTCATGCTGATGATTGTGATGCTGATTGTGATCATGATGCTGATGATAATGATGGTGCTGATGATGGTGATGATGCGTATGGTGATGATGTGTGATGGTCATCGATTGTAATGGTGATGATGATGATGATAATGATGGTGGATAATGGTCATGCTGATGAGCATACTGATGATGATGATGGCGATGATGCTGATGAAATTGATGGTGCTGATGATGGTGATGATGCTTATGGTGATGATGTGTTGTGGTCATTGTAATGGTGATGATCATGATGGCGATGATGAAAATGATGGTTGATGATGGTCATGATGATGATTATGATGATGGTGATGATATTGATGGTGCTGATGGTGGT